>WSYH01001186.1:0-60121 GCA_036426205.1 Ascaphus truei
TCTATTTTAGATTAAAAGGTTTTACACATATATTGTTCCCTTCCTTTATTTCCTCCCCATCCCCTCCCCCCCCCCCCCCCTCTTGCTGCGAGATCCATCCATAGAGACACGTGATTTCCAGTACCTAGCAGTGAATGCTGTAGCTGCAGCTGAGTTCCTGTGGAGAAGTAATCCTGAGATCCAGCAGTCAAGGAGAGAAGCTGAAACAGCTGTGTTCGTGAGTCCCATAGAGGATTACAGGCTCTAATCCAACCTACCTGTGTGAGCGCATCCCTTACCATCCTATTGTCTGTTTATTACTAGATATACTGCCCTATGATCCCCTTTTTGTGTTTTTCTCTTCCCTGTCTTATTTGCGCCTAGGTCACTCTTCTACATATATATATATATATATATATATATATATATAAGATATATATGAATATATATATTATATTATAGATATATAATAATATATACATATATATATAGGATATTTTTCACAGACACTAGATACAACCATCACTGGATATCGCAATCACGGAGGTTACGTGGAGTCCTTCATTTTGTGCATGGGCAGGTCCCATAAAAGCCTTGTTTTATCAGACAAATTGTAAGGTGGCATTGTCTTGCCGTGATTTTCTTAAAAATGTATCTGATTTTAACACAAGGATCGTGACGCTTTTTTCTCTTTTTCTTTTCTAATAGGTTACTATGTGGAATCTGGTGAGCCCAAGAAAAGCACTGGATCTTTGTTCTTATTCATTCATGGACTTCATTTGGACTTACAGTAGTTCTTTTTTACGTAGTACAATTTTTGGATTTTAACTATAATATATTGGTAATTTCTTGTTTAGTAGTTTATTGCAATACTTTTTTACATTTTGTTTTTGCACATTTTTACTTTTTGTTTAGTTTTGTTTTAATGTTTTTATTATAATCGAATATTTTTTTTTTGTAAACAATTTTATCCATAATAGGCCTAGCAACTGGTATGTTTCAGGTAACATATCAATAATCATATGGGATATTTGGTGCAAACATTGGTACACTCACAGCCGCACGGACAGCAATTTGGGTGTGTTGGAAAACGTAGGCGCGTGTGTCTTTAAAATGTTCATATATATATATATATATAAATATATATATATATATAATATTGATAAATATATATATATTATATATATATGATATATGCAAATACTAGCTGTGTGCCTCATCTGCCTGTCTTAGGCAGGTATGCCACACCCCCTGCCCTCCAATTCACCCAGCAACAGCACTTCCACTGTCAGCACGGATGTCTGGGATATTTATGATACAGTAGTATAATTATATATATATATGTGACAGAAATTATAGACAGCGCCCCTTACAGCACACGCCAAACATGCTCAAAGCTGCTGATATGGGAGGTGTGTTGCACCAGGTGGATAATTGATTCAACAATGTAAATATACTATGCAGTGCGTGCCCGCCGCCACCTGGTTCCACTCGACATGGCCCATGAGAAATGATGTAAAAGAAAAAGGTGTAGACGAACACTGAAACTCAAAAACGAAAAATGAAAAATATTCGAACAAAATTGAGTTCGAAAAATTCTGTATCAAAAATTAGAGACAAAAGAAATAAATCTTGCGCAATTGAATAAATTAACTAAAAATATGCAAGGTCCAAAACCTAAATGTGAATTACATCAAGTCATAACAAATAGTGGCCCCAAAAACAATTAATATTCAACAAAAAAATTGTAAAGGCAATGTGTAATTGTCACAAAAAACTCACTTAATGCCTCAGAGCATGTCCAGGATAAAACTGAATCACAAAAGTACAGGCTGCTCGTTGGTTGTCAGAACTCACACAGCACCATATTTAGAAAAAAGAAAAAGAAGCACACCAATACTTGTGGTAAAATCAATAAGAATTTCTAATACATCACGTGACAAGAACAAATGCCACCCTTACAATTTGTCTGGATAAAAGTCAGGATATATGGGACCAGCCCATGCACCAATGAACGACTCCCTTATGCCTCTGTGTAACTGAAGTCCTTTAAGGTGCTGATCTTGTGTCTGTATCACCGTTGTTCCAGAATCGACGTTATGTCCCTAGCAGGAGGTAAGGAAATCTGTCATTTCGTCTGAGCGCGCTACGTCTTAGATAAATGTACGCAGTACACAACGGGCGCCGGATTCACCTCTCTTGGGGAGCACTGGGTCCGAGGGACTTCACACACCGTCTCTGCGTCCTCTGCGTCTTCACGTTGGTTAGCTGTGGGAGCTCTCGAGCCACCGTAGGTTCACTGCCACATATCCCTACGCGTTTCTTCCATCCGTGCGGATTTCATCAGGGGATGGATACCACACTGAACTGCCTGGTGTTAAAAGTCCGCTTCGACCAATGCCTAACGTTTTACAACAGCTTATATTCAGTTCAATGGGCAATGTTTAAGCTAATTTAAAATGGTTGCAACTGATGTTCATCTACAATATGTTAACCTAAAAAATAAGTAATAATCAATTGCATGTTTAACATATCTTTAAAACAAATAACAAATACATTAATCTAATATATAATAAATTGGAACATACTGCACCGACACACTTTATTCGAGCAAATACCCAGTATGTACCTGGCAGATACTTGGAATGCGCCGCTCCTCACCTCTGACAAGCCCCGTTCCGTTTGCCTTCCCAGCCTGGGTTCATGCCTGGCTGACGGGCGGCTGATCTGATAAATGATAATGATTAGGATTTAATAGGCTGCAATGCTTCGCGTGTCTACCAGATGGCATAAATTCATGAATTGCAATGCAGTATATATATATATACTGTGCAGTATTGCAGCCAGCGGGAATAAAATGCTTCAATCCCTGCCTGGAAAATACCTCAATGCACTCGGGCAGAAAACAGTCACAAACCTCAATACACCCGGGTATACCCGAATTCGTGGGACTAGCCGAGCTTGAATAAAGTGTGTCGCCAGTGTAAATATCTAAATACTGAAAACAAATTATATAATAATAATATTTAACAACAAAAGCTAATATTTAAAAATAAATAATATAACCTTTTTCACCTAATCAATTTAGAGACAAATAAAACGAAACATAATATTAGTAAATTAACCATATGTATCAAAGTAATAAAACTCATGTTATATAATAGCCCTTGTTAAACTAAATGGAACGATGCAATGGAATCTTGTTCTTTCACCCTAATTAAATTACTAATCAATTATAGGGAGGAGAAATTAAACGAAATTGCAAAAGAAATAGAGGAAACTCAGCATATCATGATCCCTTATGTGGAGAGTGAAGAATTCCAAGAACTCGATAAACTAGTTGACTCTAGGGTACTCAAATATGAAAAAGACATTAGTGAACGTAAGAGTAATAAATATGTTAGTAGTAAGGATCACTCAAACACCCCTTCAACAGTGAATGGAAAGGGATCCAACACCAAAAAAAGTGACAATAAACCAGCAAAAACACAATTTTCCTGCCCTACAGAGAATAGATTTGATGCACTACAGGATAAGGGAGAACCATGTGAGGAGAATCTGGTAGCCACTAAAAGTAGTGGAGCTATACCGAAAAATCCAAATAAAGAGAGCAAAAATGGAGTGGATGCCACTGTTCCCACTGTAAAATCTCACATTGCCTCTTTTTTAGAATTGGTGACACAGGAAGAGAATCGAGAAAGGGGGAAATCTTACCCTCTGTGGGATCGGAAATCGACCTATCATTCAAACACCCCACAACGAAGAAAAAGAAGTTGCGAGGAACCAGGGGAGGGAGGCGCGAGCAAAGAAAGAAGGAAGGTGAGCTAAGGACCAGCAATCCAGAGACACACGGTATTTTTAATTTATCTACTTTTATACTGTCTAGTAACCATGTTTCACTTCTGACCAGGGGCCTCTCTTTTGCACCAAGTAGTCTGCCAAACAGATTTGATCTGTTTGTGGACTTAAACAAATATATTAGAAAAATCACCTTAATGAGACATTTCACTATACAAAATAAGGAACAACAATGTATATTTAACACGCAAGAAGTGGCTTGTATTGAAGCAATGACAACACTGTTAATGGAAAACAGTCAAACTGAAAAATCAATACATCTGTTAGATCACAGTCAATTATCCATGTATGAGATAGATAGTTCCATTTCATCAAATAAGAATCTTCTTCCAAATACATTGGAAACAGTACCATCATCAAACTCAATGATTGAATCAAGTACTACCAAGCAAATTGACATTCAGAAGTTAAAATAAAATAAAATAGTCCATTCCCCTTTTTCTGCTAAATCCACGTACTTTCCTTACCATTCAAAAGGATCATTTGTAGAAACATTCTACACAATGGTACTTAAAGATTTTGAGTCAATGTGTCTAAACACTACCTCGATACGAAATAGAAATCTATCAAAAGAGGAGAATACTGCATTAAAAGAGCTTAGCAATATGAAAGATCTTGTAATAAGACAAGCAGACAAAGGAGGAGGAATAGTCCTACAAGACAGAACGGACTACTTGTCAGAAGCTTTCAGGCTGTTAAACGATAAAATATCCTATATAGTTTTGATGGAGGACCCTATGGAGGAGTTCCAGAAACAGTACAAGGATTTCCTCAATAGAGCCCTCACTTTGGAAATCATAACAAAAGCTGAGTTTAATTTTTTATATATACGTTATCCCAGAACACCCATTTTTTACCATATTCCTAAGTTACATAAACACATTTCCAATCCACCAGGTAGACCCATTGTTTCGGGGGTGGAGTCGATGACGTCCAGCGTGTCCCAATATGTGGATTATTTTTTACAACCATTAGTGAGCAGATTGAGGTCCCATTTGAGGGACACGCTGCACGTCCTCGACTCCATCTCTGAAATAAGGTGGAAACCAACGTACATCTGGGCCACGTGCGACGTTACATCGCTATACACATGCATTAAACACAACAAAGGTCTTGAAGCAGTTGAGCATTTTCTTAACTTGGATAGTAATTTAGGCAACACACAGTCCACATTTATTTTACAGGCAATTTCATTCATATTAGAGCACAATTATTTTCTTTTTGAGGACACATATTATTTGCAGATCTGTGGGACGGCCATGGGCACGAGATTTGCCCCCAGCTATGCTAACCTCTACATGGGTTTGTGGGAGGAACTCAATGTGTGGGGTGATGCGGATCTGGGGGCGAGTCTCGTGTACTATGGCCGTTACATAGATGATTTAATCTTAATTTGGGATGGTGAATTTGAACATTTAGAACAAAAACTATTATCATTCAATCAAAATGGCATGGATCTAAAATTCACATTTAACACCAACAAAAATAGTATAGTGTTTTTGGATCTTGTATTGGAGGCCAGTCCTGGTGGTGACATCATTATGAAAACTCACTTTAAAAGAGTTGCAACAAATAGCTATTTACATAACAATAGCAATCATTATAAAAGATGGCTTGCCAACATCCCCAGGGGCCATAACGTTTTTACACAAGCTGTATGCATTTCCATGGGCAATGTTTTAAGAGCTAATTTAACCTTGGTTTGCCACGATTCTCACTCGTCACAACATGAGTTCCCAACTAAAAAAGTAACTAATCATATTGGTTGCAAATGTTTAACATTCTTTTATAAACCATAATACAAATACTATTAAATCTAATATATAATAAATTTGGAAACATAATATATCTAAATACTGCGAAAAACAATTATATAATAATAATATTTGTGCACTTACAAAGCTATATTGAAAAATAAATCTATAACCTTTAGTTTCACCTATCAATTTATGAGGTAAACATAAAACGTCAAAACATAATAATTTAGTAAAATTAACCATAGTGTATAAAAGTAATATAAAACTCATTATATACTATCCCTTGTTCAAAATTTTTTAAAAACATTGGAGAATGCTTTAAAAGGAACCACCTAGCTACAATTATTTGAATTCTGTGAATCATAATAACCCAAAATAATTACTTAGTTTAGAGACTTATACTATAGAGATAGAACACAGAGTAGAGGAACACAATTACTTATAGATGTTTGATTTAAGCTTGTTTCGGAGGTAGTGGAATTTAAAACTTCCCATGTGTATTGGTTCAAAGGAGAGAGAATGACATCTGGTGTTAATTGCTGTATGGATTGTTAGTACGTGTTGAATGTTGAGTGGAACCGTTTTCTGCTATTAGATATCTTATATTTATAAATCAAATGATAGACTTAGAATGACAGTTTCACTATTATTATAATTTTCTTTATATTTTTTTATTTATTCATTTATTATATTATTTATATTGTAACTAATCCCGAATAAGAATTATTCTATTATTATGGAGATCTGGATACCACACCTGCTTCCCGTACGTGCGGGTCTCCCACGTGATCTCCTAAATGGAAATACTAAAGTGACATGAGATTTGTATGAGTGTGTAAAATATTCAGGACAATCTTCCCTATTATGTATGGGAGTTGCTTTGTGTGAGATAATGACTGGATAGTTCGCACGCTCAATGAAGATAGATTGAACCAAGAAGCAGCATCCAGAGACTTGTTGTTGAAACAACAGGTTGATAGTAATTGACCAGGATATAGAAATTGTATGTGTGACTGTCATATTAATATTGATTAAACATAGGAACAGGTCAAGTTCAGAAAAAATTCCGCTGGTTCTATATATGATTTATTTTTGATAGATCAACTCGTTTGAACATACTGTGTGTATTTAAGTGATATCAGTGTCATTAGCCTAAAATGTGCTGTTAGATCTCTTTTAATATTCTTGTATTAGTAAACGGTGTAAAACTTTAATAAAATTTGTATAATGATTGTTAGTGTTTTGTGGGTAATTATGAGTTAATACTTTCGAGACCAGGGTCTCTCATTGCCTACCTGACTGAGTGGAGGACCCCAAAGGAGCTACGATAAAAATGCATCAACCAGACTCTCCGAGATCCCATATAGTTGAAAACCACGATGAATAAAACAATGCGTGTCGTAATAACGATACAGTCATTGAGTCCTCCCTGAGACTCAACTGGTTTCAAACATATATATCACCAGTACGGTACTCCTTAAATCAGTTTTTCTTGACTTCTGTCCAGCCATTAAACGTTGGGGAACATGTTCCAAAACACAAGACGCTCTAATAAGAGGATGGTATCCTATTGGTGTTTGTCCCGCAAAATGCACTAGACAGGTTATCGAGTTGTAATGCCATGTATGAGATGATTTTCGCGTTGTTCCAGGAATCTTGTACTTACAGTTCCTGGTTGGCTTCTCCCCACGTATTGGTATCCAACATAAAGGACATTATTCCAGTGTACAATAAACAAGGCCATATAACGGTCTTTGAACTTTTGATTGAGTATAGATTTTATTGATGATACGTTAATTGGTCCAGTTTCACACATGTGTTACGAGTTAAGCATTCTACTTCTACCACAAGAAAATTTTCCTTTGTTATTGGTCTAATAATGGGGGATAGATAGTTTGTTTACTCAGGCTGGGTCACTCTGGACGCCAACATGGGGGGAGTCTTTATTCTGCTTTTTTGATACAATCGGAAAGTGTTGGTAAATTGTTCGCCAATTATAGATGGTGTTTAATAATATTTTCCAATGTTTGGTTAAGAATTGTCTATGAATACCTCCTTTAGAATTGTTATAAGTTCGTAATGGAATAGCATGGTGACTTGAATCTATCTTTAGACTCAACAACCGTTTTCTGTCTCTCCCTATTAGTTTTATTAAGTAAGGATATGACGTGCTATACAGACTGACTTGTCGAACATGTTCCATTTATGCGACCTCCTGTAACCTTGGCTAAAAACCTTGATACCAGTAGTTCCCCTGGGCCGATAGTCGAGATGTAAGGAACATTCCGTCACCTAACTTCTGAGAACGATCCAGCACTTCAAAGGACTTCAGTTTACACAGAGGCGATCGTGGAATCTTCAGTTGGTGCATGGGCTGGTCCCATAATATGCCTGATTTTATCAGACAAATTGTAAGTGTGCATTTGTCTTGTCCGTGATGTATTAAAATTCTTATCTGATTTTACACAAGGATCGGGCGCTTCTTTTTTCTTTTTTATATATATATATATATATATATATATATATATATATATATAAGAAAAAGAAGAGAGAGCACACGCCCCATAGCGTAATACTGTTGATTTAATGTTAAAAGATTCAGTCCATGTGGTTCCGTAAATCGCCTCTTCCACCTTGAATGGCCGCACACGAGCACAGCATGAAGCGCGGTACTTTGCTGCCCATTCAAGTGGAAGAGGCGATTTACGGAACCACATGGACTGAATCTTTCTGCGAATTACAACTCCAGTGCCTCCTGTGAACGCACATCTCTCCACGAGACCCTGAGGGAGCCAAGATTTGTGAACGTTTGCAGTGCAGGACTCACATGGCTGTGATTTATGATTATTCACCCAATTTTTTAATTGAATTTTACCTCCTGTGGCAGCATATCCCCCCCCCTCCCCCCTTCCTTCCCCTTTAATTTAAATCAACAGTATTACGCTATGGGTCATATGGCGCTCTTCTATTCTTTTTCTTTTCTAGGTAATCTTGGTTATGATTCTGTTATACAAAACTTTTTTGACCATCCATTGGAGTGCTGCCTTTGTCTGATATTCGTCTCACACACGGTATCGTATTGCCTATCTTAATATATAAAAATTTGAAAAGTTAGTGCTATCTGCGGTTGAATCTGATTGGTCCTCACCTGTGGCCAAATCCATTGTGGGTTGACTACCCGCCCAACTGCCACTCTCTTCCCCGCTTGGCCGGCACAAACACACACACACCACCCTCTCTCTCTCCCTCCCCGTGTCCAGCTCTCTCTCCCTCTCCCCGGCTCACCTCTCTTTCCTCCCTCCCCAGCATTCACCTCTCTCTTCCCTCCCCGGCGCTTACGTCCCTCTCCTCCCCGGCTCTCAGCTCTCTCTCGCCTCCCCGCGCTCAGCTCTTCTCCCTCCCCGGCGTTTCAAACTCTCTTCCATCCCCAGCGCTCACTCTCTCTCCTCTCCTCCGCACCCGGCGCTCTCATCATCTCTCTCTCCCTTCCCCGCGCTCACCTCTCTCTCCCTCCCGTACGACTCAGCTCTCTCTCCCTCAACCCCCGCTCATCCTCTACATCCCTCCCTGGCGCACAGCTCTCCTCCCTCCCCGGGCAGGGGGTACAGGAGTGTGCAGGGCACGTGGCACCGAGTACCTAAGATGGCGTGGCGCCGGAAGGACCCCCCTTCTCCCTCGCGGCGCCAAGTGCCTAATATGGCGGCGCCCGGAAGGAGATGTAACATATCTGTGTCTGTGGTGTGTCACTGTGTGTATGTCGTTTGTGTGTGTGGTGTGTGTGTACGTGTGTGACACTAGTGTGTGTTGTGTGTGTGTGTGTGCATGTGGACCATGTGTGTGTGTGTGTGTGTGTGTGTGGGTGGTGTCTTGTAGTGTGTGTGTGATGTGTGTGTGTTGTGTGTGTGTGTGTGTGTGTGTGTGTTGTGTGTGCAGTGAGTGATGTCGTGCTAGGTGTGTGTGTGGTGTGTGGTGGACATGTGTGTGTAGGGTGGTCGTTGTGTGTGTCGACTGGGTGTGGTGTGTGTGTGTGTCTCTGTGTGTTTAAGTTGTCGTTGGGTGGTGACACTTGTTGTGGGAACTGTGTGGTGTGTGTGGGACACTGTGTTTGTGTGTGTAAGGGTTGTGTGTCATGTGTGGTTGTGTATCGTGACTGTGTGTGGTGTGTCACTAGGTGTGTGTACTGTGCTGATTCAACTAGTGGAATGTGTGTGTGAGTGACTCCTTTTGTGTCAGACTAGCTATAGGTGTCAGTTGACCCCACTCCCCCTCCTGTCCACAGTCACCCCCCTATCCTGTCCACTGAGTCCCCACCAACACCTGTCAACACGTGACCGCCCTGATGCCGCCAGGCCCTCTATGTCTCCTTTCCCGCCCATCGTGAGTCCGCCCCTCTCCTGTCACACTGCCTCACACCATACCCACCTGTCCAACTAAGACCCCTCTCACTGTCCATGCTTCACCCCCTCTTTCCACTATCGTACCACACTCCTCTCGTGTCCTACGTCTCTACTGCCTCCCCCCCCTCTGTCCCTGCCAATTTTACACGCCCCCCTCAACCCTCCGGGCCTGTCTCACGTGTCACCAACACCCTCATGAGCGGAATTTACCTCAGGGCAAACACTCCGGGTCTCTCTCAGCTTATATATATAGACCTACGATACGGTTTGCAACACGACATCAAGGACAGCACACAGGTAAGTAAAGTCATGAATTTTCTATATTAGTATAAAGACACAAAAAACCGACACATTGATGTCGTGTTGCAGCGGCGGTAATCTGTATGGGGATACAAATGTTTATTGTTGTTTTTTTGTGTTGTGGGCTTTATGGGATAGAGCCCAAACTTAATACGTATATATAGTTATATTATAGGTAATATAATATATAAGTAATATATTACATAGTATATGGTTATATGGTTATGGTGGGTAAAAAAAGTGACAAAAACCCTCCACAGTAAAGCATAAAGCAACTGTAAATATTACTGTATATTCATTTGCATGTCTTAGACAGGTCTGCAACCCTGTCTTTCACCATTATCGCCCAGCACACAGCACTTCCACTGCAGCAAGGGATTCTGGGAAATGCAAATGAGCACACAGTGCCACCTTTTATCTCAAGCTCACGTTACATGAACAACCCTTAGCCAATGCATGCTGCTTTAGACGCAGCTTTTAAGCAAGGGCTTGGGAGATGCAAAGCCAGTAAACCCACTCACAGACATGTTTCAACCTTGATGGGTATCATCAGTGTGAGGGCAATTGCTGGCAATTGCTCAAATGAGATTAAGAGTTTGTAATCACCACACTTATTAAGGTTATGGTGGGTAAAAAAAAGTGACAAAAACCCTCCACATTAAAGCATAAAGCAACTGTAAATATTACTGTATATTCATGAGAGAGAGAGAGAGAGAGACGCAGACCCTGCTCGAAACTTTCTCCGACGACTCCTCTCCGACGACTCGCCTCTGGACACCACCCATGCCGCTTTGTCTGCAGGACGCAACGCACACACGCAGCGCACGACCAGCATGTACAGGAGACATGCCAGCTGTAATCCTCCGAAGCGCCCTCTCACACTCAACAGAGCAGGCAATGATGGTCACCATTGCTAATACCTTCACACTAGCTCCCATCTCATTGATCGTCCTCTCCTTTATATGCTCAGCTGTGCCACTGGCACATTGGCTGAGCATAAACCTATGTTCGTCTTGTTCACTGCTGCTTGCCTCTGAAGTCTTGTCTTGCTCTTGTTGTTCCTAGCTCTCCGTTCCTGCCCCCGGCTTTCTATTGGACTCTTCTCTCCTGACCCCGGTTACTCTCGACAATCTGCACCTCTCCAACCCCGACCTCGGCAACGTACCATGACTACTCTCTACTCTCCAGACCACGACTTATAGTAATTGCGACGTTCCGCTACTCTCCTACCCCGACCTTTGCAAGTATTTTGACCATCCTTACCTCTCCAATCCTGACACGGCTAAGTAGACAATCTTACTTTCCAGACACGCCATCGCAGCTATGGGTGGGGTTTATATCTACCCCCACCTCGGTCTCGTAGTCCCTCCTTGTCTGTGGTGAGCACTGCGCTACTTTATGCTCAGCTCCACAGACATGGACCTAACTGAGGTGGGGTGAGTCTTTAGCGCTCATGCCAGCATGTTTGCTGAAGTAGAGAGCAAAAGTAGAAGCAAAATGACCGACGCATGGACCTGTTACAACGTAACCTTCAGTCACTCACTGACAGTTCTCTAGCCTATTCTCCTAGCCCAATTCCTTCAGTCCCTGCTGGTGCTACGGCTAGTGCTACTGCTGCGGCCAAGTTTATTCGAGCATTTGCCCGTTCTTGGCCGCAGCAGTAGCCTGGCGCGCGCCCGAGGGTGACGGGCGTGCGCCGAAGCAGCGGAAGAGCGCCCTCCGATCGGGGCGCTCTCCCTACCGCTGCCGGGTCCGCCGGGTCCCCCGGAACCCCCTGCCGCCGTCCCCCACATCGCGGGACACCAGGGCTCCCTCAGGGAGCCCTGGACGCGCGTGCAGGGGGCGCAGGCTCCCGAAGACGCGTGACCGCGCGTCTATGACGCGCGGCACGCCGAGGGGCGGCCACTAGCAAGCCGGGAAATCTCCCGGCTTGCGGATCTGGCCGATGCGCAATAAAGCGTGTCGGTAGTGTATGTCTCTGGCTTCTGTTTCTGAACTCCGACTTCCGTCATCAAACCGCTATGGTGGAGATCCCCATGAATGCCGAGGGTTCTTAAACCAAAGTTTTATTCAGTTTGAAATCACGCCTTCTCGTTTCTCCTCTCCAAGATATAAGGTGGCATACATAATATCGCTTCTCACCGGTGATGCTCTGGCCTAGGCCTCTCCCATCTGGGAGCAAAGATCGAACCTCACCCAGTATATCGGACAGTTCGCCCAGGAATTCCGTAGAGTCTTCAACACACCTGGTCGCAAGGCAACTGCAGCCTCTTCTCTTTTTCACCTTTCCCAGGGGAATCGACCTGTCGCACTATTGCCACAGAGACAGCTTGTAATAATGAGGCGCTGTTGGGTGCCTTTTGACAAGGACTCTATGAGACTCTTAAAGATGAGCTTGCCGCACATGAATACCCCACTGACCTTGAGGAGCTGATCGCCCTATGTATTCGCGTAGATAGACACATACAGGAAAGTAGATCCGAAATATCCCATCATCGCCAGCTTACCCCCAGGTTCCCTTCTCTGCTAACCAATAAAGTCGAATCTATTCACTCTGATCTCCCTGAACCCATGCAGCTTGGTGGCAACAAATTGTCTGAGAATCAACACCGACACAACGGCAGTCTTGCCTGTATTATGGCTAACCCCATCATATGGTACTCAGTTGTCCCTACAAATCTGGAAATTACAGCTCCCAATGATATCCAAGGGAGTCACATTGGGAACACTCACCCCCTCCCCTATCTCTAAAGTAATCTTTCCCACCAGGATTTTACGCCCAGTCTCGCTCTCCGACTATACCACCGCTCTCGCATTTGTGGATTCCGGGTCGGGAGGCAATTTTATAGACCAGAGCATTACTGAAAGGAATAACATCCCTCTCATCTGCAAAATGTATCCTATAGGCCTTGAAGCTATTGATGGTCGATCTCTACAGCCAGCTTTCATTTCCCTACAAACTTCTCCTTTCCACTTATTTACAGACAAGGACCATACGGAAAAGATCCAGCTAGATGTCATCCACACACCATTGGTCGAAGTGATCCTCGGTCTACCCTGGCTTCAACACCACAACCTTCATGTTGATTGGACTGGTAAGGAACCCATCAGTTGGAGTACATTTTGCTAAAAGTCCTGTGCAGTGTCTTTTAAGAAAGTGTGCATTCTCTCGATGTCTGAAGTAAGGAAAGATAATCTACCCAAGGTTTACGGAGATTTCCGTGACATATTTGACAAGGCAGGATCAGAGGTCCTACCACCCCATCGTCCTTTCGATTGTCCCACTGACCTTCTTCCCGGTTCGGTCTCTCTTAGGGTAGTTTCCTATCCACTCTCTCTTCCAGAGACCAAAGCCATGTGGGAATATATCCAGTATAATCTGCAGAAAGGCTTCATTTGAAAATCCTCTTCTCCCAGCTGGTGCAGGCTTCTTTTTCGTAAAAAAGAAAGACGGATCCTTGCATCCCTGCATCGATTACAGGGGTCTTAACAAAATCACAGTTGAAAATCACTATCCTTTATCTTTGATTTCTGAACTTTTTGATCGCCTTCAAGGAGCTACCATTTTCACTAAATTGGATTTACGCGGGGCCTAAAATTTGGTGAGAATTCGCCAGGGGGATGAATGGAAAATGGCCTTCAACACACATGATGGTCACTATGAATATCTTGTCATGCCCTCTGGTCTCTGCAACGCCGCCACTGTTTTCCAAGACTTCGTTAATGAGATTTCAAGAACCTTCTCAACCAGTTTCTTATTGTTTACTTGGATGACATACTGATTCTTTCCAAATCCCTCAAAGAACACATCGAACATGTCAAACAGATACTACAGCGTCTTTGCGAGAACCTTCTCTTTGCTAAATTAGAAAAATGGCACTTTCATTAAACATCCACAATATTCCTGGGGTATATCATCTCAGACAAAGGTCTCACCATGGACCCAGCTAAAGTCCAGGTGGTACTGGATTGGCCTCCTGCTACTACTTTGAAGGCTGTGCAATGTTTTCTGGACTTCTCCAATTATTGCCGCAGATTTACTCAAAAATGTTCCTCTACGGTAGCCCCCATTACAGCATTAACAAAGAAAGGTGCGGATCCTGCCTCATGGTCATCAGCTGCCATTCAAGCTTTCGACAAATTAAAAACCGCCTTTGTCTACACACCCATCCAAATACATCCGGATCCCAAACTACCATTCTCCCTCGAGGTAGATACATCCGATGTCGGGGCCAGAGCCATATTATGACAGAGAAGGACACCTCAAGTGAGATTTCACCCATGTGCTTTTAAAAAATATATATATATATATTCTGCAGAGCAAAATTATGATGTCGGCAACCGGGAGCTTCTTACCATTAAACTAGCCTAGAAGAATGGAGGCATCTGTTAGAAGATGTTGAGAACCCATCACCATACTGACCAACCACAAGAATTAGCTGTATATCGAAGGCGCCCGACGCCTAGGTGCTCGACAGGATCGCTGGGCTCTTTTTTCTTTTCTTGTTTCAATTTTATTATTTCCTTCTTACCAGGTTCCAAGCATGTCAAGGCCGATGCCCTTTCACGTCAGTTTTCGCTTGACAACAAATCCGAGGACTGTCAGGAGTATTTACTCCCTTCTAAGCTCATACTTTCAGCCAACACGTTTGACGCATTGAATGATATTCTCACGGACCAGTATAACATTCCTGATGATATTGAAGTTCCAGAGGGTTGCCTCTTTGTCTCCACACCCTTCGGAGAAATGTTCTAGAATGGGGTCATTCGTCGAAACATTCTGGACACCCAGGTACGAGAAGAACCACCGACCTAGTCGAGCGGACATTCTGGTGGCCCAACATTCTAAAGGATGTCAGAGAATTTATTGCTGCATGCTCGACAGGTGCCCGTAACAAAACTCCTAGAAGCAAACCACCTGGCCTTCTACGTCCCCTTCCCATTCCGGACCGCCCATGGACCCACTTGTCCATGGACTTTATAGTAGAGTTGCCGGTATCTAATGGGATGAACACCATCCTAGTGGTCACAGATTGCTTCTCTAAGCAAGCACACGTTGTCCCACTTAGAGGATTTCCCAATTCTTCCAAATTGGTTGATGTCTTCATCAAAGAGATATTTCGTCTGCATGACAAGCCATTGTCTTTGATCAAGGTCCTCAATTCATCTAAAAAGTTTGGCCTTTTTTTGATCTACAAATGTGGATATTTCTAAGCGAACAAACCCGTCATTGGAGTTGTACATACGTTGTTTTGTCTCGGACATCCAGGACGACTGGACTGATCTCCTCCCCTGGGCTGAATTTGCACACAATAACCTGCGTAGCGAATTCACCATGGAGTCACCCTTTTTCATTAATTATGGGTTTCACCCATCTCTTCTGCCCATCACCACATCCTGTTCTGGGGTACCAGCAGCGGATAAATGGATCTGTCTTCTACAGGCTTCTTGGAGTAGGATTCAAGAGAATCTCAGGAGGGCAACCTCTAGGCAAAGATGCAGGCTTACTGCCACCGTAACAGGATCCCTGAATACAACCCTGGAGACATGGTCTGGCTATCATCAAAAAATATTTGCCTCAAAGTGCCCACGTTAAAATTGGCACCCAGATTCCTTAGACCCTATCTGTCCTAGAAAAGTTCAACCCAGTAGCATATCGTCTATGCCTCCCCACATTCCTGAGAATCCCCCCGGTATTCCACGTTAACTTGCTATAACCTGCTGTTCAGAATCCTCGTTTCCCCGATCCTGTCTAGCCCCAGCTCCTATCCTCATTTAGGGTAAACAGGAGTACGAAATCCAATCCATTCTCGACTTCAGTATCTCTAGAGCAGCAATTCAGTATCTGGTACACTGTAGAGGTTTTGGACCTGAAGAACGCTCCTGGGTCCCTCATCACCATCTTCACACCCCCAGACTTGTTCGACTTTTCACCAAAGATACCCTCACAAACCTGACTGGAGATGCCCGGAGGTCGCTCCTGAAGTGGGGGGTACTGTAAGGATCAGGGAGTCACGCTCGGCATGCTCCCTACTTACCTTCTCTCGCTGCCGGGGGTTCTGGTTCTCTCGATCCCACCACCGGCCCTGCTCTCCTTGCTCTGGTGACTGCATGGCATGCGGGGTGCACTAAGAACTTTATGATTCCCTCTCCGACCCGCCTCTGGACTCCGGCAAAACCACTCTGTCTGTGGGGTTTAACAGACACACACAGCGCGTGACCAGCATGCACAGGAGACGTGCCAGCTGTAATCCTCCTAGGTGCCCTCCCACACTCAACAGAGCAGTCAATGGTGGTCACCATTGCTAATATCTCCACACTAACTCCCATCTCATTGGTTGTCCTCTCTTTTATATGCTCAGCTGTGCCACTGGCACATTGACTGAGTATAAACCTATGGTTCGTAGTTTTCACTGCTGCTTCCATCTGAAGTCTTGTCTTGCTCTTGTGGTTCCTAGCTCTTCGTTCCTGAGCACGGCTTTCTATTTGACTCGCTTTTCTCCACTCCTGACCCCAGCTACTCTGGACGATCTGCACCTCTCCAGCACCGACCTCTGCAACATACAATGACTACTCTCTACTCTCCAATCCAGACCACAGCTTATAGTACCTGCGACGTTCCACTACACTCCTACTCTGACCTCGGCAAGTATTACGATCATCCTTACCTCTCTAATCCTAACCCGGCAAGTCGACAATACTACTTTCCAGACGCGCCATCGCAGCTGTGGGTGGCATTTATATCTACCCCCACCTCGGCCTCATGGTTCCGCTTGTCTGTGGTGAGCACTGCTTTGCAGACAATAATAATTGTTCAATTATTTTAATCTATAGAGACATAAAAACCATTGTACTCCTATTAGACATCAAAATAGTGAATCATCATCGAAATATAGTCATTTTGAAATATACGAACCTCACCAAGGCCAAATTAACTTTGATAATAGTAGAATTCATACTTTTTGTAACCAAGCTAGAAATTAGGATTTTTTTTAAATAAAAAAATAACACGCATTAGTGAAAAAATAAACTTAAGGGATCGCAAAAATGAGGATATTACCGCCAACAAAAACGTGACAACATCCAATGATTTCCTTATATTTAACCTGTCCGACATGTAGCTAAATGAAAATCATATCTCTTTTTACAAAAAAGCCTCCTAATTGCACTCACAGCTGATGTTTGACTGTATACAGGATATTAATCTACTTGCACGAAAACTTCTTTACATACTGTAAACACTTAATTAAAATCAAGGACAGAACATAGAACACAGACAGAGCCCAATGCTTCTTCCAATGATACAGATACACAGTAAAGTGCTAGAGGAATAAATAGAATATAAAGACACGGAAAAGAAAACCTCTAAAAAGCACTCAGACAAATTATGCAAAATAATAATAGTAATTTATTGAATCAAAATAAGATGAAAAAACAAAAACAACCTGCTGGTTGAAACCCTGCCTTGCTGGACAAAATAAGTATAAATAGGACAACCTCAAAAAAAGAAAGGAAAAAAGGGAACCCTTAAACTACCATAAAAAACACATAATATGATCAAAACCTCAGAACATATAACCACCATGGGGACAAAGTACCCATAGTGATCACAACCGGCCGGTCGTATAATGGAGATAATGAACCAAAAACAAAGGGGAAGGGAAGAAAAAAAAACCTAATAAAGGAAAATAAATTATAAACCTTAATAAATAATACTTACACCAGGACAGCACCATCTACTGGAACCTGATATGTGTATTTGTGTAATTCAGGCACGGCAGCCATTACCCTTCAGTTATGTATGTGTTGTGGATAATTTGGGCACGAATTACGTTATCAAGATGTGCCCTATTTAACCGGACATGCTCCACTGCCCCAGTACCACCCTAGAAGAAGCCTTAGCGGGCGAAACGCGTTGGTGGACTTTTATGCTGCTGGCCCTGCCTGCTGGCACTCTATTTGGACATTTCATTTGCTATGGATACCCCTTGATGCAACCTTTGGTAATCGTGGCTACGTTCATTCCAGGACTTTTCAGTCATCAAAGTTATTGAGGGGCTGAGAATCTTCATATATTATTTCCACTTGCAGTTATTATACTGCTTTCATTTATGTGGGTCTCTCTCCTCCATATGTTTATCTGTGATATTTGTGTTTTGGATCACTGAAGTACCTTTCTATGAATATCTGTTATTGTCATGTACTATATCCATAGTTTCATGCTCATAGGTCTTCCTATTATAGTGCCCTGTACACCAGTATAGTATGCCTGTTACACTCTACCATATTTTGGGTATTATTTATTAAGGTTTATTATTTATTTTCCTTTATTAGGTTTTTTTTCCCCCCTTTCTCCTTTGTTTCTGGTTCATTATCTCCATTATACGACCGGCCGGTTGTGATCAGTATGGGTACTTTGTCCCCATGGTGGTTATATGTTCTGAGGTTTTGATCATATTATGTGTTTTTTATGGTAGTTTAAGGGTTCCCTTTTTTCCTTTCTTTTTTTGAGGTTGTCCTATTTATACTTATTTTGTCCAGCAAGGCAGGGTTTCAACCAGCAGGTTGTTTTTGTTTTTTCATCTTATTTTGATTCAATAAATTACTATTATTATTTTGCATAATTTGTCTGAGTGCTTTTTAGAGGTTTTCTTTTCCGTGTCTTTATATTCTATTTATTCCTCTAGCACTTTACTGTGTATCTGTATCATTGGAAGAAGCATTGGGCTCTGTCTGTGTTCTATGTTCTGTCCTTGATTTTAATTAAGTGTTTACAGTATGTAAAGAAGTTTTCGTGCAAGTAGATTAATATCCTGTATGTATATATATATATATATATATATATATATATATATATATATATAAATAAATATATATGCTAAGAGAGAGAGCAGACCCCGCATCCACAAGACCAATAAAGGTAACCAAATACTGACTGTAATGATATAGATACTTAATAGTATGTCAGTGGTGCTACATGGGCCTAGTAATATGTTAGAAAAGAAAAGAAAGGAGCCCAGAATAATAGCACTCTAGTATACCATATGAATATACAAAAATACACAATTTATTTATTAACTGTCGCAGAACAAAAATATAAAAGAAAGCATAGAATATTTAAAATTAGGCATAGATCCCCTGTACGTAAAACATGTCAATCGCTCTCTAACATGCAAATAAGAAAGGACACAGTATCTCAGATGAGAAAGTCTCAACCCAATAGGGTATCAAGCAAAGGGGGAGATCATACTGCAGATTTAAATCATAGCTGTAGTATGGAGGAAATAGCTATAACCAACATATCAAATCACCCACTACACAATTCACGGGAGTAATATAAAGTAGTCCCTAAAATGTTGAACGCAGCTGTGCAATAATCCCCTGGTCTGTCCCCTCTCAGGGACACATAATTATATTTTGAGCAGTTGCTCCATGCTTCTTTACTGACACTGTGTGTTTCTTATGCTCAGGTGGTATGTGCTTCATGGTATGCTACTATTGGAGTGTGCTTAACCTAGTCCTTCACCACAGCTATGATTATTGCACAGCTGTGTTCAACCTTTTAGGGACTACATTATATTACTCCCGTGAATTGTGTAGTGGGTGATTTGATATGTTGGTTATAGCTATTTCCTCCATACTACAGCTATGATTTAAATCTGCAGTATGAACTCCCCCTTTGCTTGATACCCTATTGGGTTGAGACTTTCTCATTTGAGATACTATGTCCTTTCTGATTTGCATGTTAGAGAGCGATTGCCATGTTTTACGTACAGGGGATCTATGCCTAATTTTAAATATTCTATGCTTTCTTTTATATTTTTGTTCTGTGACAGTTAATAAATAAATTGTGTATTTTTGTATATTCATATGGTATACTAGAGTGCTATTATTCTGGGCTCCTTTCTTTTCTAACACACATATATATATATATATATATATCAGAAGACACAAAGTATACCGCATCAACACAATTAATAGCGGCTGCCCAAAAACTGTCCTAAGTGTATGATAGAATATCAAAAGGCAGAGGTGCTCAAGGATAGATTATGTATAGCGCAACAAAAAAGTATCCTTAGAATGAAGCACACGGGCATACCAAACTATGATTAATGTAACAAATTTATTAGTATAGAGATAGAAACAGGGGGAGAAACATAAAAGAGGAGGGGGACTCACAACTGACAATACAAATATACCATCAGGACAAAGGCACATTAATTGGTCAAAAGGATCACCAGTAGATGAAAGGCACTAGTCTGTGAAGTAACACATTACTGCAGAGCTGTGTACTATAAATAGAAGTATGCCTATAATATAACTCTAGGTTGCATATGAGCAATATTGCCTAGGGTATTATCAAAGGATGTAATATGAGAGCATGTATCACACTGATGTTAAATTCTGATAATATGACCAAAAAACGAGTTACAGAAGCCTCCTATAATGGAAACAGTCAGGGGTCCCCCTCCACAGACTCCCACTCCAACGCATTTCGACAAACAGTCTTCTTCGGGGAGTGGAGTTGTTGAGAGTGAGCAGAGTATTTATAATGGATTTGTATTGCTTGAAGATGAGGAGGAGCGCAGGAAAGTGTGGTGATATATGTAAGAAAAAATAACATATATAGTGCAGATTATAATACACTGCAGGAATGGAATGAATCTATAAAATAGAACTCACAAAAGTCGCAGATGATTTCACATGTCAGAGATCCTTCTCTCTCTGACTGGAGCCCTTTAGACAGTAATTGCCGGGATATCCCTCAGTGTACAGGTATGTAAAAATAAAGAAAAGCCACAATAGTGCATACTATTCCAACTCGGTATAATTCACACAATCAACAAGAGTATAACACACACATTTGCCATGTTAGAATCGGGTGGGGGAGAGAACCGTTGATCGTTCTTTGGTGATGTTGCAGGCAGCTTCACAGCGTCTTGGAATCTCTCACTGTGCTTTCCGCATACGTCACCGTCGTCGCGTCACATCCGCTATCGCGTCACGGCTAAGGGCGGAAGTTCCAACTGGACGAGGCCTCTGCCTGGATTCTGCCAGTCTTTCCGAACAGGTTCCCTCACTACAAACTCAAAGCGTTTCGCCAGATGCTTCGTCAGGAGTTATGATTAGATGGGAGATACCTCAGTACTATTTATAATCCCATCAATCAAGAGATTATAGCAATATATTAACCCCCTCAACGCTCACACATAGCGCGAGGTAAAAAAAACCCAGTGTGTTGTTAAAACGACATACTGTATACATAAAACAATCATCTTTATTAAACATAAATCAATAGTTGTTAAGTTAAAAATCAATTTATATCTGTATAATATGATAAAATATTGCCTAAGCATATCTAATATAATTAATCTAAATTGGTTATAGGTATAAATATAAAAATATATATAAAATTGAAGTAATAGCGGCTAGAGGAAGAGAAGAGATAAGAGATAATTACTGATAAGATAATGACAATACAGATATCAATATTAATAAATCCAAGGTGCATAATTAAATAATCCCAGATACATCCATAATGGACTCTTATTAAGATAATGATATTTTATTGATGAATAAGTTACATTAAAAAACTAAAAAACTATGAGGTAAAAGAAATTAAAAATGAAAATATTAACTGGATTTAAAAAACTTTAAAAAACTTTAGGAACTTAAGATAAAAGGCACCAATATCAATATCTACATTAAGGCCTCGGGGGGCAAGCGTCTGAATTTTATGCGTCTGCATTTTATGTATCCAATATGTCTCTCTTTTGGCTAAGCTATTGTTTCTGTTGCCCCCTCTCCAATGTCTGGATACCTGTTCTATACCCATGTACTTAAGTGATTTGGGGTCAGAATTGTGGAAATTTAGAAAATGCTTCGATAGATTATGTGTGATTAGGCCTTTTTTAATATTTCTTACATGCTCCAAAATTCTAATATTTAATGGTCTAGAGGTGCGTCCAATGTACTGCAATCCGCATGAGCATTGTAGTAGATAAATAATAAAATCAGATTTGCAATTAATATATTGTTTTACTTTAAAATGTTCACCTGTTACCTTGCATTCAAAATTAAATTTATCTGTCATTTTGTATTTGCATGCAGTACATGAGTAGCATCCAAAAAAGCCTGCAGGTTTTTCTAGCCATGTACTTGGTTTATCTTTAGGAGTAACCTTAAATGTTGTTGGTGCCAGTTTGCTTTTAAGATTTGGTGCTCTTTTGAATAAAACATTTGGGGTATCAGGAATATTGTCTTTAAGAATGGGGTCATTCTTTAAAATATGCCAATGTTTGCATATAACTTTCTTAATTTCATTGGCATCTTTATTATAAGGAGTAAGAAACGACATATTAAATTTGCTTGTGGTATTCAAATTTTTAGGTTTGTTTACCAGTAGATCCTTTCTTGGGACAGAATTCGCTTTCTCAATGGCTCTTTTAAGTGTGTTTTCATTATAATTTCTATCTTTAAATCGATTGATTAGAATTTCAGATTGTTTTTGAAACATTATATCATCACTACAGTTCCTTTTTATCCTTCTTAGTTGTCCATAGGGAATGTTCTTAATCCATTGGGGGTGATGGAAGCTGTCTTGTATTATGAAGTTATTGCTGTCCACCTTTTAAAAAAAAGTTTTAGTTTTTAATACCATATCTTCTATAAAAACAACTAAATCTAAAAACTCAATTTCATGCCTACTCCATTTATGAGTGAATTTAATATTACGATTATTATCTTCTAATGCATTTAAAAATTATTTTAGTTGTTCTTCATTCCCTTTCCAAATGAACAGCACATCATCGATAAATCTGTGCCAGGAGACAAGATTTGCACCCAGTTCATAATTAACTTTATTTTTATTTTTACATACCTGTACACTGAGGGATATCCCGGCAATTACTGTCTAAAGGGCTCCAGTCAGAGAGAGAAGGATCTTTGACATGTGAAATCATCTGCGACTTTTGTGAGTTCTATTTTATAGATTCATTCCATTCTTGCAGTGTATTACAATCTGCACTATATATGTTATTTTTTCTTACATATATCACCACACTTTCCTGCGCTCCTCCTCATCTTCAAGCAATACAAATCCACCATCCTGGGATCTGGAACTGTCCCATCAGAGGAAGTTGAGCTGCCTATTTTACACTTTTATTTATTCACTATTGGTGTGAGGTGTATTCGTGTACTTAAGTTGTATTTTTAACAACATTATTGGTTCATCATTTGGGAGCGCCCAGTCCATCCCCCACATCCTCCCCTTCCCCATTCCCCACTTCCCCTTACTTTTGTATTTATAATGGAGTCAGGGAGTGTGGGATTCAAATTTCACGCCAACATTAGGTAAGTAACAGCTGAGGGGCATAATAAAAGTGAGGAGGGAGATGATCGCAATAATGCGACTGACATCATGACGTGTGACGTCATCACGTATGAGCGTCATGACGTCAGTGTCCTCCGATGTCTCGAATCAAAGACATCAAAAGACTACAGCTTATGTAGTAACTATGATGTTGCCCAGAAGATGGCATTGATAAAAAAGGTAACTTGATTATAATTACGGTAGCTCCATAGTTGGAGATAGAGGATTAGGGCACTTCCAATCGATCGCGCAATAGCGTCATGGCGTGTGATGTCATGACGCAATGAGCGTGAAATACATAGATAAATAATAATACCCACAGCTATGCCCACAGATATCTGCTCCTGCTGAAATTTCAAAAATACCACATAAAAAGGGCACCATTGGCCACTAATTGGCCAGAATACACAGAATGCACAGAATATCATAGTAGTATTATAAGGATAAACACATATGATTAAAGGCCCTTGAAACCCTCATAGTTAGATAAGATACTACGTAATCAAAAAACATAGAGCACAAAATTACACCTAATGAGGTGTGTAAAAAATAAAAATTTCTTCCAACGTGTTGTTTCTCTTCTTCATATCCTGGGTAGGGACAGAAATAGTAGCCAATTAGGATGTTCCAGGGCAAGATTCTTATCGTCATCACTGTCCATAATCCACATCAAGGATTGTGAACTCCAGGGTTGGTAAGCTGTATAGACATCCTGAAGGACGATCTTATAGGATGATCTCATAGCCGAAGTCGCATAGCAGGTTACCCAGAAAGAGATGATGGTCCAGGATATATATCACAGAAGAGAAATAGAAAGAAAAAAGATAGCCATATATTAGAGCATCTTAAATAGTTATAAAGTGAATTGGGGAACAGAGCATTTAAAGGAACATGGCAAAGCCCAAATAATCATTGAGCCCCTGTGGCATCATGGTGCCCAACTGAACGATCCACCTACACTCCCTCCTCAACAAGGCCCTCTCCAAGTCACCACCGCGGATACCCAGAGAGACCCTGTCGAACGCAAATGCAGTAAGAACCGCACAGTCGGACCCATGATGCTGCAAAAAATGATGGGCCACCGATGTAATCTTTTTAAAAGAATCCAGGTCACGTCTCGCATTTTTGATATTACGTGTGTGCTCAAGCACACGAAAGCGTACCTCCCTTGTGGTCATGCCCACATAGACAAGACCACAAGAGCAGGAGAGGTGATAAATCCCTCCTTTGCTCTTGCTATTGAGAAACGATAACACTTTGTACATACGTGACCTGGCTGTATCAGTAAATGTGGTGGTCTGCTGCATATACTTACAAGCTGAACAGGCCCCACACCTAAAGAATCCTGGCTTAATCTGTTTAGATAAAAAAAGTGGTATTGACCTGAGGAGTATAATGACTGTGTACTAATTTATCCCGCAGGTTTGGTGACCTGCGGCTAGTTAGACTCACACGTTCTCCTAGTGAGTTTTTAAGATCTTGATCAGTAATTAAAATTTTCCAGTGTTTTTGTAGGATACTCCTCAGGTCAGACCACTGTTGGTTAAAAGTGCTCACAAATCTTATTTTCTTTTGACCTTTGTATTTGGGTTGCAGCAAACTCTCACCCTCGTCTAGAAAACCGATGTTTGAGTTCCCTGGCTCTATCCTCAAAAACGCCCGGAGATGAGCAATTTCGTTTGAGCCTAAGAAACTCACTGCGTGGAATGCCCATTACTTGATGTTTGGGATTGGAACTGGAGGCGTGAAGAACGGAATTAGTTGCTGTTTTTTTACGAAACATATCCTTTTGAATCATTCCAGTCTCATCCACACTGATTTTAATGTCCAAAAAATCCACAGATGTAGAACTACACATGAATGTTAATTTGATATTGAGTTCGTTGTGGTTGAGAACTTCCTCTGGATCTTGTTGATAAATTCTGGGGTTGGACCCATGGCTATCAGCCGATGCCATATCTGACTGGCCACCAGCTGGTTAATCACCAGGGTTCTTCCCCTGTGGGAAAGCATTCTCGACAGATACACCCATGACCCCAGACGAGCAATGACCCGTTCTTCAAGATCACTGAAGTTTTCCGGGGCTGGGTTCTCCGCAGCAGACAGGTAGACTCCCAGATACTTGAGAGTATCGCTCTCCCACGAGACATTCCAAAACGCGGGGGGCAAGGAGTCCACCTGTAAGGGACCCACCAGAATGCCGGAGCACTTGGACCAGTTGATCCGAGCAGAAGAGGCCGCGGTGTTGACCTCTTGGCACGCTTGTGCCCACTCTAGATCATCTAGGTCCTGGGCCACGAGGAGCACGTCATCGGCATAAGCCGACAGGACTGCCCGCATGTCGGGCTCCAGCAGCACCAGCCCGGTGAGCCTCCTCCTCAGTAGGCAGAGGAAGGGCTCAATGGCCAACGCGTACAGTTGCCCAGACAGGGAGCACCCTTGACGTACTCCCCGACCAAACACAAAAGGTGCCGTCAGGGACCAGTTAATCTTCACCAGACACTCTTCAGAGGCATACATCATCTGGAGAAAGCCCACAAATTGTGGGCTGAAGCCAAACGCCTGCAGGGTCTGCATAAGGTAACGGTGATCCACTCTGTCAAACACCTTCTCTTGATCTAGGGACAGGAAGGCGAGTGATAGACCAGTCCTCTGTGCGTAGTGCATCAGGTCCCGAACCAGAAAGATGTTTTCATTAATACTCCTGCCCGGGACAGTATAGGACTGGTCGGGGTGAATCACCTCTGCCAGCACGGACTTGAGCCTCAGCGAAAGCGCTTTGGCTACGATCTTATATTCCGTGCTGAGCAGTGAGACCGGTCACCAGTTAGAGATCTGGCGGAGATCTCCCTTCTTCGGCAGCAGAGACAGTATTGCCCGCCGACACGAAAGGGGCATCTCACCGGTCTCCAGGGCTTCCGCTAGGTCCTCGGTGAAATCAGGTCCCAGCATCTCCCAGAAAAACCGGAAGAACTCCACAGTCAGCCTGTCTAGCCCCGGCGTTTTTCCGCGGGACATGAGATTGAGGGCTTCAGAGAGCTCGGCCAGAGTCAATGGTAAGTCAAGCCGCTCCCTTCCATCCTCACTGACCGTGGGAAGCCCCTCCCATAAGACCCTGCATTTATCTGGCTGGATGGACTCCGGAGAGAAAAGATTTACATAGAATCTCCGGGTTCTGTCCCGGATGCTCTCCGGGTCAGTCAGAGGGGTACCGTCCTCTGCCAACAAGCAGGTGATATGTCTACGGTTTCCCCTCTTTTTCTCCAGCGCGTAGAAGAGGCGCGACCCGCGATCCATCTCCCGAAGGAAGTGGATGCGGGATCGCACATACGCCCCCCGAGCTCTCCGATCTTCCAAGTCCCGGAGAGCGCACTTCCTCTCCACGTACATACTCTGCAGGTATTGGTCTCCTGCCACAGACAGCCGCGTCTCGAGATCGAGCACCTCCTCCCTGAGGGCCTCGATCTCAGCATTGTGCCGCCCGCTGGCACCTTTGGTGTACTCCTGACACACGAGGCACAGATGAACCTTGCCCACGTCCCACCACTGCTCTAACGTGGCAAAGTCTGACCTGCAACCTCTCCAGGCCATCCAAAAGTCTCGTCCGACGTCGCAAACCCCTTGTCCTCCAACAACATATTGTTGAAGTGCCAATATGCGGCCGAGGGTGCTGCAGGTAGCAGCGTCACCATCACGGACGCACAATTGTGGTCCGAAAACGGCACCAGCCTAATGGCCCTGGACTGGACTCTTGACAGGCTGTGGCTGGAAATATACAACCTGTCGATCCGGGACCAGGACATCCGTTCACCCCTAAACACCCTAACATGGGTGAACTCAGTGGATGCCTCAGGATGTTGTTCTCGCCAGACGTCTACCAAGGAGTAGCGGGTGATGACCTCCCGCAAGGCCGACGCAGAACACGGGTGTGGCTCTGGACCATTCCGGTCTTTCCGAGCCTCGAGGGTACAGTCAAAATCACCCCCGAGCACCACGTATTCATCCGCGTCGACTGTCTCCGGGTATTCAGACATTCTGACGAAGAAATGCCTTCTCAGGGGTCCGTGGCAGGAGCATACACGTTCAGGAAATTAAACGTGTAGTCCTCGTGCCGGACCCTGAGATGCAACAGGCGACCTGGAACAACAGATTTGGCAAGCAGCAGCTCTGGTTGAAAGGACTCAGAGAACAGGGTCACCACCCCACTAGATGACGAAGTGAGGTGGCTGAAAAAGACCTTGCCTTGCCACTCCAAATGCCAGCAGGCTTCAGCCTCTGGAGTGGTATGGGTTTCCTGCAGGAAGCTCACAGAATACTTTCCCTTCTGTTAAAAGGAGAGTACCTGGAACCTGCGAAACCCATCCTTACAGCCATTCACGTTAAGCGTACCGATGCTCAAAGCCATTGGTAGTCAAGAGTTTTGCTTTCCACAGGCGCTCAGGGTGCTACACCTTGAGAAGCCTTTATGTGGTCTCGCATCAATTTATGAAATTTCAGGACACGAAGATGGATAGGCCCAGAGATTTTGGCCTTGTGGTTAGCCCTCATGTATACTAAGAGAGAGTGGAGAATGACCGAGGCATCCTTCCACCTTCCAAGGGCCAACTGCACCTTCGTTGTTCCGTGTTTGCAGAGGGTATCCTCCAGGAAACCATCTAGCTCCTGGGCAGGGATAATGGGGGTCAAAGAGTCCACCGCTTCCGCGGTGCCAGAGGACTCCTCACTGAGCCCCAACTCCCAGAGCTCCTCTTGACTGAAAAACTGAAGACCCCCGCCCTTCCCTGCGGGGGCCTTTCTCAGCCTTAGAGTGGGTCCCCTCCCCGGTGTTTCCACGAGGGGGTCCACTATATCCTCCACATCCAACCCCGGGGTGGGATGTTCAGGGGTAGCTGGTGGTGGTATGGTAGAGGTAGCGGTCTCCCTAGTGTCCTCGGGGGCCAACAAGGCACACAGTGCCCTCCTGGTCTCCTCTACCACCATGCGAACAAACGGGATGCCACGGGCGTTCGCATTAATCGTGGGAGGGCACATTTTAGCAAGTACCTCATAGGGAGGGTCCAGCCCAGCAGTCGCCTCCAACAAAGTGCCCGACCAAAACTCCTCACCAGGAGAGCTCACATCTGGCATCTCCCAGATGCAAAAGGGAGTGCTCGCTAAAACACCCTCACCCACACCCGCCTTCCCCGCTCCACCCTCCAAACCCCCAACCACGGGGGTCAGCCCTAGCCCATCCCCTTCTTCTGGTGACACAAACCGGGGCTCAGCCTCAGGTGTGCCACCCGAAGGCGGCACAGCCGGAGGGGGATCCTGGCCGACCTCCGAGTCCCCGAAGACAACTGCGTCCGGCGCGGCAGATTCACCGAAACACAGGTCCCCAGGGGATGTTCTCCAACTGGGAGGGGTGTTGGACTTTTCCCCAACGTTTATATCTAGGGGCAAGGCCTTATGTTGTTGTTCACTTTGGCCTTCCACCCCAGAGATGTCGGGTACCTCCTCCTGCACTCCCTCTAGATCTTCGAGGGTGGGGGGTTGTAAAATTATGAGATCCGGCTCACACTGGTTAATCCTAACCAGTGGGCTGGATGGAGCCACCTTGTGTGGAACTGATGTTTCGTTCCACTTCAGAGACATCCGAGGGTGAACGTAATACGGTTCACCCTCCTCGACCTCCTCAATCACCCTCTTGTTTTTTGTTTTAAAAGGCTTCTTCCTGGGGGGTGATTCCCCAGAAGAGGGTGCCACTACCTCCATATCAGGAGCTTCCTCCCGCTCCCCCGCACCCTGTACGGTGCTTACATTGGGGGTAAGTTGTTCTTGGGGGGGGACAGCGACAACAGAGGGTGACTGTTGTGGGGTGACTTTTTTCTTCTCCCTCTTTTTTGGGGGGAGAGGTTCAGATGTCACTGTTTGAGTTGGGGCAGTGACATCTTCTACGGTCCCAAGGGGGGCCTGGGCCCTCAAGGGTTTTACTTCTCCCTCTTTCTTTGGGGGAGAGGTGTAGACGTCACTGTCTGAGATGGGGCAGCGATATCTCCTGTGGTCCCAGGTGGGGCCTGGGCCCCCGAGGGCTCCGCCGCGATGGGTGCAGCAGCACAGGGTGTTTCTTCCTGGGGGAGACAGCAATAACAGAGGGTGGCCGCTCCATGGCAACCCCCTCTCCTTCCCTCCGCTCTCCAGGGAGAGGTACAGAAGTCAATGTTCCAGATGGGACAGCGACATCTCTTGTGGTCCCACAGGGGACCTGGGCCCTCGAGGGCCCTGCTGTAGTAGGTACAGTGGTACCGGGTGTCTTGGCAGAGGGAGGGGCTGGTGCAGGAGTTTGGATAGGTCCTCTGTTCCCTTTGGGGCAACTCCTGCGAGTATGCCCCAGCTCCTTGCACAAATAGCACCTTACCCCCTCAATGCCATAGTACACGGTGTATGTTATGCCTTCGTAGGGCACCCCAAAAGAACCCTCCACAGATTCTGTGCTCCCCGGCAGCAGCACTTGTACCTGCCGCCTAAAAGAGAGCACGTGCCTCAGCGCTCTATCCCTGCAGCCCAGCAGAATTTTTGTTATGGGAGATTTAATATCTCCCAGGGCTTGCAGGCGTGGGCGCATGAGGCTGTCTGGGATGAAGGGGGGCACATTGGACAGGATGATTTTTGTGCCTAACCCCTCCATGGGTTCTATGGGAATGTAGATCCCCCTACACTGATGCCTTTCTGCCCCAGGGTGTGGGTGGCAGCCAGCGTACGGAGGAAGAAAATGCCCCTCCCCTACATCTTGCTGGCCGCCACCACAGCAGAGGGACCCACAATGTCTGCCACAGCCCTCACATAGATCTCCATGTTAAGGCCAGGTGACATTGGGCACCTCACCCCAAGCTTCCTGCTCACACCGGGCGTGGCCCCAGCGTTGTTGTTGCTGGGGTCAACGCCTGCAGCTGCCACATGCGCCCATGTTGGAACTGGGACTGCAGGGCTTAAACTGACAACAGGAGCCGGGGGAGGTGTGGCCAGGGCACTGGATGTACCAGGCCTCGGGCTGTGGTTATTGATCCTAGGGGGAGTCCGATGTCCAGGTGTGGCCCCCTTTCCTGCACTAGTCCTATTCCCCCAGGCATGATAAAATAAGCCTCTAAGTAAGGGGAGGAAATAGTGCTTAGGGAGAGAGATGCAGAGAGGAAAACTGTCCCTTTAAGAACCAATTAACTGTCTCTGCACAGGGAGGGGAAGAAAAACAGCTTTTTAAAAACCTGCTGTAATCTTCTCTTTTCTCCCCTTATTATTTAACTCTCTCTCTTACAAGAAACCACACCACAATATTGAAGGTTTTAAAGTAAGACATAGAGCTCCCAAAAATGCAAATGACAAAAGGAAATCAGACTTAAAAATAAGGTGAAAATTGAAGAAAATAAACAATCAGGGGTAGGTGAGATGAGAGGGGTTGAGACTGCAGTTTCCAGCCAGCCACAGTGTAGCTTTGCTGGGTTAAACCACTGCAGCCTCTGGGTGAAAAACAAAAACGTTTTTTAAACCTGAATATACACCCAAAACCCTCTGCAAAACTCACAGTATACTCCCAGTATACTCTCCCACAGATCCACAGCAAAATATACCAAATAAAGAAAGAATAAAGCTGATTCCTTACCAAATGCCTGAGAGCTCTTCACACACGCTTCTGATTGAGAAGCCAGAGATAGGTCAGGGAGAGAAGAGGAGGAGACAAAATGGGCAGTCAGAGGAATGGCCTGTGAGGCTTGGGAGGTGGAGACAGGGGACCTGGGCGACCTATTATTTCTGGTATCAACTCTCTCACAGCAAACCTTTCACAATATGTAGACACTTTTTTACAACCACTTGTGCCAACATTACCTTCACACTTATTAGACACTACTTCGGTTCTTACTCTACTTCACGATTTTCCTTGGGTGAACACCTATTTACTAGCCACTTTAGATGTACAGGCACTTTACACATCAATACCTCACAAAGGTGGATTAGAAGCCATAGATTTCTATCTAGCACTTCACGACACACTCCCACCTATACAGCGTCACTTTATTCACGATTCCATCGAGTTTATTTTGCAACACAATTATTTTTTATTTCAACACGACTACTATGTACAACACTGTGGTACTGCTATGGGGACCCGCTTTGCACCTTCCTTCGCCAATCTTTACATAGGATGGTGGGAGTCGATGCATATATGGGGTATCACTGTATCTCCTCCTCAGTTAAAACTCTGGAGGAAATACATTGATGATATACTAGTTGTCTGGGATGGCGATGAGATGTCATTTAAAAACTTCGTTGATAGGATTAATAACAATAATTTTAATCTCACCTTCACTAGTAATGTCCAGAAGGACAAAACTACCTTCTTGGACTTATCAATCTCCATCAAGGGAGACTCTCTTCTTACACAAACTTTCTTTAAAGACACTAATGTAAATTCCTATTTACATCCCAAAAGCGGACATCAAAAGAAATGCATTGACAATATTCCGTATAGCCAATTTCTCCGCATCAGGAGGAATTGTGCAACTGTTGATAGCTATATGGAACAGTCACAAATACTGATTAAACGCTTTAGACACAAGGGCTATCAGGAGGAATTAATATCTGAATCCTACCTTAAAGCATTAAATAAAAATAGGGATTCATTACTACTGAAAAAGAAAAAGAGTAAACAAATACATGCCAAAAACTTAGGATGTAAAAATAGTGACTTAGAAGTCGATAACATTCACACACTCGATTCCCCCCCTGCCAACCATAAAAAAGACAAACAAGAGACACCATATTTTGTGACCCAATTTAATTCTTCCCATAACTCCATAAAAAATATTTTGACCAAACATTGGCACATTTTACTTATGGATCCAATTTTAAATAAATTCCTTGCCCCGAAACCACCCGTTGTTTTTAAAAAAGCACAGACTTTAAAAACCATCCTTGCCCCTAGTCTATTAAAGGGAACAGACAAAGAAGCCAAGAAAGATCTAAGGGACCAACTGGGAGTCGTGGGAAATCATAAATGTGCTAGGTGCAAGATTTGCACAAAAATGCTAACTTGTAAGACCTTTAAATCCCACGTTACAGGGACCAATTTCAAAATTTCGAGTTTTATTGATTGTCTGTCCACGTATGTGGTGTACATACTGCAGTGTAGCTGCGGACTGCAGTACGTGGGCAGGACAAAGCGAAATTTGAAAATACGCATTATGGAGCATTTACGCAACATAACTAATATCCCTAAACTAGAAGGGACCTCCAAACCTCTAACTCATCTTTTGACTCATTTTAAAGAAGTACACAACTGTAGTACAGTGGGTGTACAATATATGGGTATTGAGATAATAAAGAGCAACGTGAGGGCAGGAGATAGAGATCTACAACTTGCCAAACGTGAGCAATTTTGGATCTTTACCCTCCAGTCCAAATACCCAGGAGGTCTCAATGATTATATTGAACTGACACCCTTTTTGAGATAAACGGATATTAGTTGCTGCATTAAGATTAACGAGATTTTTTATCCATTCTTATGATTATTGAGATCCATTTTTAGTTTTTAATTATTATACCCCTGGAACTTCCCCCCCCCTCCCTCTCTCACTCCTTCCTCCCCTTCCCCCCTCCCCCTCCCTCCCCCCCCTTTTTTTCTCACTCTTTCCTTTTTCTTTTCTATCTTTTTCTTTCTTGTCTCCCTTCTACCCTTCCCTTACCCCATTCTTTCCTTCCCCCCACTTCCCTCTCTTTTCTCTCTCCCCCTCCCCTTCCCTCTTTTCTCCTCTCATTTTTCTCAACCCTTTTCCCCTGCTAGTTTACCCCACTTTGCTCTCCCTTTCCCCCCTTCTTTTTTCTTCTCACATTATCCTTCTTTCTCCCCTCTTATTCATCTGTTTCATTCTACCATTTTAGACCTTTCACCCCATTTCCCTTCCTTTCTATCCCCTTTTTACAATGTGTTCTTATGTATTTATTGCATGTACCATTGTGATTCAAGTGTGATCTTGTAATACCTTTACATGATCAATTATGGGTTATTACCTACATGGGTGGCTTTTTACAGTTTTTTATTTAATTATTAATATATTGCTAATGAAATTTATTTTGTTTTTATTAGTAAAAGGTTCAGTGCATATTGTTTGCATTCATAATACCTTTAAAGCCTCGTCAGTACATTGCATTTAACATGCATGTACTCCTATTGGCTAATTCTCTACCCTATCGGGAACCCAGTATTACTGTTTAAAAGGCCCCCACGTAGGTGTCCAAAATATTGCCTGATGAAGCACACAACACTGTGTGAAACGCGTTGCGAAAGCCCTACGGTGCAGCTAGAAGTCAGCCCACTGGTGTACCTACCCCCAGCTGTCCCATCAACAACCAGAGACCCTTCGGCACGCCGGAGTGAGTTTCTCTGGGGAACCGGCGTTTGAGGCGGGCTACTATTCACGGGTCCTGCAAGAAGCCGCAACCCGGAAGTAAGAACAACGTGGTGCTGAAGGCAGCCCCAGCGCGCGGGTCTACCTCGTAAGCCTCTGCACCATCTCTTTATGCCCAGGACACCACCAGGACTGTTTCCTCTGCACCTTAATACTGGATGTACTTAACCTTATATGTAAGTTTTTATTGTTACTACTACCAACATGTTTTAATTAAATCTTGACCCACGGTGCGCTTTAGTGTTTCATTCCCTGAAGACTGATAAGAGGAGTCTGTGCGCACCCCCTGTAAGCTGGGGATGTGTGTGCACCGGCTGCAACACAGTAGAGGACCGCATGGAGCAAGGGAAGACCGCAGGAGGGGAAGGAAGCCAAGAGGAGGGGAACGCGTGCGCAGCCTGCGCCCGTGCAATGGCGAGCAAAGGCAGAGCGGAGGGATCAGGTGAGTCAGTGGAGGGACACGTGGGCGTGCCCCCGTGGCCTGCGGGAGTGCATGAGTTGGGCGCGTCACCAGGCGCGCAGAATGCCGCGCTGCAGGTACCACGCGGGAAGAAGGCAATGGGACAGATGCCACCACAGGGGAAGGTGAAGCGGGCACTGCGGGAGAGAGGGAACGGGAAGGGTTATAGCAGGGACTCAGGGACCGCGTGGGTATGCGAGACCTGAGGGTACGCGCTGCGGCAAAGGGAGAGAGGTGAAGGGTAAAGGAAAGGCTTGGGAAGGAGTAGGAAGGGCAACAGGGGACGGGAGAGAGGAACCAGGAAGGGAAGGAATCTCCTGAGTCGTCACATATACAAATTAGGAGCTTACTGTTTTTTTCTGTTCTGTCATACTGTAAACACTACTCCAAAATTGAAGCAATGAATGATGAACTTCAGGGAAAAAAGTTTTTATAGTTTAATAATACAGTTTTTATAGTTTAATAATACAGATGCAGTCACCAGTATCCGATCACTTGCCTGAGTAAAAACTAAGGCATCTCACAGTAAATGCCTCAACATGCCTTAACATTTCTGTGAGACTCCAACTGGCAATTTGGATTAACACAGCAGTTTGAATGGGACTGCAGGGACCCACCGCTGTGTTAATCAGGTGGGCCATTAGGAATCTCACAGAAATGTTGAGGCATGTTGAGGCATTTACTATGAGATTGCCCCAGATTTTCCAAGGCAAGTGATATAATACTGGTGGCTGCATCTGTACATGCATAGCCTAGTGCTTAACGTATATATCTCAAAATCTCGATATAATATACAGTAAATATGCATTCAAAAATGCAAATTCATGTTTAAAATCCAAACATAAATTGGAATAAATGTATATTGTAACAGATACTCTGATACAATTTAAAGAAGGGAACAATGAAAATCAAGAATATAAATAATCCAAGGGAGATTAATAATCTGAAAACTAAATGTATATATTTAAATATCATACATCCAGAGTCTTTAAAAATACATATACTGAAGTATAAACATACAAAAATACAAATTGTATCAAAAGATAAAAATATAAAAATACTTTGGTATCTAAAAATCACTCATACATGAATCACATACTGTAGATATAAATTTACACTTGGGGGAGATAGGCAACATAAATATGGTATCTAGAACAGAGGCAAACTCAGGCCATTGCAAAAAACTTTATGTAAGGAAATAATTAATGTGAAAATCCCTATTCAGACCATGGGGTTGTAGAATATACAGTTTAGGAATCCAAAATGATTCCCGTTATGATATGTCTAGGACTCTATTGCCACCCTCCAATTCTTTTTAACCTGTTCAATAAAGTGAAAAAAAGGTGATCTGCGCTCAGAAAAAACGTGATAAAGTGATAAGGTATTTATAACCAACCTGTGCAAAAGTGATTGACAGTTTATACACTCAACCTTGAGTGCTGTGGTATTGAACACGTAAATAGTAAACCTGTGTTATATGGAGGTAGGTGCTGCTGTGCTCATGGGATGGCTCCACAAACCGATAACTAATACAAAAACAAAAAGAGAAACAGCGCAAAAAACCTCATGGTGTAGTATATAAAAATGTGTTTATAAATTAAATGGGTGAGTATTGCACATACATCAATGAAAATATAAATCAGCATGACATGTTCTGTATATGGACATGTTACCACTACAGCAGACTGCAACTGTGTTGGATCACGTTGGTTCAGCCCGGTAAACAGATCGGATCTCCTCTCTCTCTCTGACTGCAGTCTCTGTAGTCTTTCCACTTGATCACTGTGTAGTGAGAGTACTGCTGTCGTGGATATGGAGAGAAAACTCCTTACTGGTTCCGGGTATCGGTTCTCCGTGCACGCACTGATGACGTCATCAGAAGGCTCCGTCGCTTCAGTTGCGTCGCGTCTTTTGCTGTGTTATATGGAGGTAGGTGCTGCTGTGCTTGTGGGATGGCTTCACAAACCGATAACTGTGCTGTCCCCAGGGATCCGTGCTCTCCCCCACCCCCGTACAGTCAGGGGGGCTGCATTAATGTGAAGGGCGGGAAACGCCAGAGAATAGAGAGAGTGGGGGATAGAGGGGAAGTGGGACACAGAGAGGGGAATGGGGACAGAGACACAGAGAGGGGGAGTGGAGAAAGAGGGGGGGAACGAAGAGAGGGGGAGCAGAGAGAGAGAGGGGAGCGGAGAAAGAGGGGGGAGTGGAGAAAGAGACAGGGGGAGCGGAGAGAGAGGGAGCAGAGAAAGAGACAGGGGTAGCGGAGAGAGGGGGAGGGCAGAGAAAGAGGGGGGAGTAGAGAAAGAAGAGGGAGCGGAGAGAGGGGGGAGCAGTAAGACAGGGTGGAGCGGGAAAAGTACATCAGGGCATTGCCGTGTAGATCAGCTAGTTTCAAAATAAAACTCACTTTTTAGCTAGAGCAATTTTAATGTACAGTATGTGGTACTGATGTTATCAATGCTTGAAGTATACTGAAGTATAACAAATTCTACTCCGATGTCTACTCTTGTTGCCCTTTTACTCTGATTTCTTCCTGGTCTGGTCCCTTTGGAAAATGAATTGAAAAGCATTGGTCTTCATTGTACTGAAGGAAGAAAATAATTGCAAATACTGTATACCAGCAATTGTAGAAAAGGCATAAATGAATTTGAACCATGCAAAGTTGAATTTCAATTATATGTTGAACTTGACAGCTTTTAAGAAAGATAACTCTCTTGATACATTTCTTTAAAGGGCAAAAATGATGAGTGAAAAGTTTCCACTGTGAAAGATTGGTTTAAAGGATTATTAAAGTATATCTAAGGCTTAAGCGGAAAGAAAAGCAGGAAAAAAGTGTAATCACAGTTTGACAGCCCATATCAGCCTGTTGATTAATAAAGTCAACATCATTCTCATTAATCTGTACACTGGCATTTTAATATTTTAGGGATGATAGATTTTTTTGGTGTACTTTTTCATTCCCCAGGTATTCTAATAATATTGACCTCATTCCCTTAAGTACAGTATCCGAAAAACTGTGACATGTTCTCAAAGTGATTTTGTTAATGGTCCACGGCCTGAAATATGTTGAGATTTAATCACCTCATTTATCATTTGCAACAAATGCAATTTGCGGTTTTAAACAGGAAATGAGAAGGCAAATGCTTGCAAAAGCATATCCATATTTGCCTTGTATATACATTTGAATTAACAAACGTTTGTTAACAACTCGGCAGCATCCACTCAAGTATGAATTGAGTAATGTAGCTAACAACAGCAGCTACTTCTGTTCAGGAGCTTCTTTTTTATGTCCTTTTCTTTCATAAGTACAGTGCAGATATAGCATAATTTATTATCGGCCAATGCGCCTCAATGCGTCATGAGCACTTTGTTGTCTACTCCTCATCCACGGCCTCACTGCGCTGAGAAACACAGACCTTGTTTGTGGTCAGCAAGAATTATGTTTGTTGTTGCAATTCAGTGCATGGGCAGCAGGTGGCTTCACCTATGATACTCTAAATGCTAGTCAAGTTCAGTAATAAACTAGCAGGTGTCTGAGAATGGAGAGGCTGGAGAGGGACATCACGGGTCTCTATAATATTCTAGGCCGACAGGAGCAGGAGAGAGTAAGACATATGATGCCTAGGAAGTGATGGGGGAAGAGGGTGATTTCCATCAATATGTAGAGAGCCATTATAGACTAACTGAAGAAGCAGTTTAAGCTCACCACTGCACAATACAAGACCATAAAAGACCCCATCAATGCACTTTTACGGCATCAGATGACTGCGTGCTGCAGTCTTCCATGTAAAGAAAATTAATTTATGATAGGAATAAATACAATTTAAAAAAAAGTTTTAATCTAATAAATACAGTTTTACAAAGTTTTTTTTTTCATTAAGTACTTTATTGTAATCATTGTTTAATTCTTGTTTTCATTCTTGTTTGTAGGTTTAGCGGGCTGATCATCATCACTGTGTTCGTGCAGGAAACACATCCAGAGATACTGTTTGGTACTGTACTGTAATTCAAGCATTAACAGTATTTTCTTCTCTAAATAACATTCTCGCAATTATTTAACATTTGAACATGTAAACAAGGCAGCAAGAAGAAGAAATCAGTTGTCAGTTGAAGAAATTTTTTATTATTTAAGAAATATATATTGTAGTCATTGTTTCATTTTTGTTTTCATTCGTGTTTTGGCGGGCTGATGAGCATCAACAACGTGTTCATGCAGGAAACAGATTCAGAAATTCAATGACACGCATATGCATTTCATCCAGGTCCCATAGAAACACACACGTAGCACATAATGTAATTCATGCATCTTTTTTTCTCGATTATGTATGTATGTCTTTATTTATATAGCATCATTAATGTACATAGCGTTTCACAGTAGTAATACACGCATATACTCATAATCATAAAAATTACAAATAATACAAATAACAGGTCATAGGAATAAGTGCTTCCGACATAAAAGTAACATTTCAGAAGAGGAGTTCCTGCTCCAAAGAGCTTACATTCTAATTGGTAGGTAGGAAGAACATACAGAGACAGCAGGAGGACATTCAGCTAAGTGCGTCTGCAAGGGGCCAAGATTTGTGTATCATGTGTATAGTATTAGCCACGGAGCTACTCCTATGCTTATTTAAGCAAGTGTGTCTTAAAGTGGGTCTTAAAGGTGGATAGAGAGTGCTAATCAGGTATTGAGGGGAAGGACATTCCAGAGGTGTTGGGCAGTCAGTGAGAAATGTTTAAGGCAGGAGAGTGCTTTAGATTCAAAGGGGTAGGGAGAAGACAACCTTGAGAAAGCACCAGAGTTGGGATGGTGCATAGTGAGAAATGAGGGCTGAGATGTAAGGAGAGGAAGAAGAGTGTGAAGCTTTAAAAGTGAGGAGAAGAATTAAGTGTGAGTTGCGGGATTTGATAGGAAGCCAGGCGAGTCATTTCAGCAGCGGAGATGCCGAGACAGATTTAGGAAAGAGTAGAGTGATTCTGGCAGCAGCGTTTAGAATAGATTGTAGGGGAGACAGGTGAGAGGCAGGAACGGTGGAAAACATGAGGTTGCAGTAATCAAGACGGGATAGAATGAGGGCATGAGTCAGAGTTTGAGCTGCTGAGCAACAGAGGAAAGGGCGTGTCTTTGTAACATTGCAGAGGAAAAACTGACAGGTTTTAGAAACATTTTGAATGTGAGAGGAGAATATGAGACAGGAGTTGAGTTTGACCCCTAGGCAGCGTGCTTTGTCTACTGGGTGAATGATGGTACTTCCAACAGTAATATGGAAGGAGTAATGTGTAACCAGCTTCTCTATTCCTTGGGGGCTGGCATACACTCTAGTGTACCTATTCCGTCGTGATTCCCAAACCTAACCGGCATCTGCGGACGGCTTTAGGGGGCCTTTTTCCACACATGCGCACATAGACTGCACACTACGCCAACAGCCGCATACACGCAGGGGCAACCCTGCAGTGAGTGCCACGGAGCTAGTCCCAGATCGCAGGACAGCCACATGAGAGGATTTCAAATAGCCCCTTTGCCTGACCATCAGTGAAGCCGATGTGATGAGGATTTCGCTTGACCTGGACACGTACTAACTTTTATTTATATGTAAGTTTCTACATTTTTTGTTGTTTAATACACATTATTATACTCTTACCTTGGTGTGCTCCTGTGATTTCTTTTTTGGATGAATTTATCAGATGTTAGAGCAAACTTTTGGATAAATGCCAGTAGGAATATATTGCAACAAATTTACAGAAAACTCACTAAATATATATCTATATAAATAAATAAGCATAATCACAAATACTGTAACACATACAAAAAAATGTGTGTATATATAGAATAGAATCTATATATATATATATATATATATTATATATATATTATTAGTAATACTATAGATATAGATATATATATGTTCTCAGTATGAGGATGTAATACCTTTTTTATTGGACTAACAATTTATGTCATAGGACAAGCTTTCAAGAGTTCTCCTCTTTTCTTCAGGTCAGCAATACTGATATATAAAGGACCTAATGCGGACATGGGTTTTCTCACACCCTATCAAAATTGTTTGTAATCATCCTTCTTGCCTCTATTCTTATCCACACTTTCTCTTCCACCCCCCCCCCCCCCTGCAACCCTCCCCCTCCCCACCTTTCCTTGTCACCATCCCCTGGCTTCAAACACTTTTAACACCCTACCTTATCTACAGTACATATCTGGTTTTTTTTCACTCTCTACACTGTTTTAGCCATAGATTATTGTGTATATCAGTATTATGACCTGAAGAAGAGAGAAGAACTCTCGAAAGCTTGTCCTATAACATAAATTGTTAGTCCAATAAAAAAGGTATCACCTAATACTGAAGAACTCATTTATTCTGCACTATCGCAACTGGACTGACACGGCTATTTTCTACTTTATATATATATATGTCCATTAAAAACAACGTAACTCTAAAAATTTAATAAAAATTGATAAAATAGAATTAATGAAAACAGGTTAGTCAAAAGGATTGAAACATATCCATAACTTACAGTATCTAAAAAAGGATTGAGTTCAACCAGTTCGTTAAATCCCTAGGGTGTTTGGATTCAAAAGTGTATATCCAGAATTGTTCTTTTTTCAATAAGAACTGGTGTCTATCCCCCTGTCTCACTTATCTGGGAATACACTCTATTCCCATAAACCTCAAGGAACTGAGATCACATTTCTGAACATCTTGAAAATGTTTCAATAATGATGTCAGTGGCAAACCTTTCTCCACCAATTTTGGAATATTTTTTATACTCCTCAGATGTTCTAATATTTTTAATTTTAGCATCCTTTTAGTTTTCCCAATATATTGGAAGTTGCACTTACAGCCACAGAAGCTTTTTATTTTAACACTTCTCAGTTATTTTGCGGTGGCTTTTTCAGAATGTCATGCGTTTCACTGCATTCATGCTACATTCATGTTGTATTCATGCCACATTCATGCCGGCCGTCACCCACGGTTGATCTGTTTAATGATAATGGTTCGGATTGAATTGGGTGCAATTCTTCACGTATCCGCCAGGTGGCAGATTTTCATGAATTGTAATGAATTCTAAGGCACTCCAGGGCAGTTAAAACTTAGCATTTAATAGATATCTAACTAAAATAAAATCTGCACACAAATTGATGATTATAAACACACAATGTAATTAAAAAGGAAGGGTGGTGGGGAGGCAGGGTTGGGCTCAGGGTGTGTAGCACAGATGAAAATTGCCTCAAATTAATAAAGGCAGAAATAGGCTAAATAAACAGCTTGAGTCACCTATTATTATAGGACATAGTATCTCATGATTGCCAACAATGATAAAGCTTCATTAACAGTTGTAGACATACATATGTAGTGTGGCATTTAGCGTAGCATACCGATCAAGCCAACCTGAAATTGTAACATGTAGCACCAAACAGTGATATGCCTGTTATTATATACTGATATTTTAAATCAATAAACTATAATATTTACACCGTAGGTACAACACAATATCAGGTTGGTGGTACATGGATTGACTCTATAAAACCACTGGGTATGCAACTTAACCCTGGCTGTGCTCAAAGCTGTGACCATGCAGCAAGCTTAAGCCTATAGGGAACCATGTTAAAAATGGTTATTGAGGCAAAAAGTGACACTGTATGCTCATTTGCATGTCATTTCCCAGAATCCCTTGCTGCAGTGGAAGTGCTGTATGCTGGGTGATGATGGGGAAAGGCGGGGTTGCAGACCTGCCTAAGACATGCAGATGAGCATACAGTTATATTTGCATATTTGCTTTCCTGTGGAGGGTTTTTGTCACTTTTTTTACTCACCATAACTTAACTCAGTATTATGTTTTTATATATATATATTTAGGCACTGTACCATGTATTAGTGTCTTTGGATGTAGCACTGAGCTCTGTTTGTGTTTCATGTTCTGTCTCTGGTTTTAAATATTGGTGTGTTGCGCCAGATTTTTCCAGTGTCTTTGATGATGAAGGCTGCTTAGTTGGTCATGGTAAAACCAACTAAGAATCGTCAGTCCCAGGCAAGGAATGCACCAGCGCCAGTGCCATCACTGGCTTCCAATAACGGTCCGACCGTCAGTGAAAACCTGCTGACCGGCAACCCTTGCAATCTGTCCCCGCCTGGATACCTGCAGCCTGAGCAGGATTTCACGTACAGATACCAGCAAGCTTGCATGTACCAAAAAGATTTCCAGCTTCATCAGCTGTCAACTACAGGTCCGCTGTCACCTGTCAACTACGTGTATAATCAAGAATACGGGACTTGTGGCAGTGGCTTGGCGCCAACCGATTGGCAAAGTCTATGGTGAGTACGGCTGCCGTATTTTATTCTTTTTTTTAAATATCAATATCAATACACAGTCAAGAGATTCTCCTGTAATCAATCATTTTGCTTATTTAGTTCTATTATTTTAGTCCCAATTCGCGAAAATGTAATCCAGCAATATCATTGGCTGAGCAGCTTCTACAGTAGATACTGAATAATTGGTGGACAGCTAGGCGCATGCACCTACTGTACAGTATGTCTCATTTGGAACCTTGTTGAAACGCATATGCGTGTCATCACATTTAGACTCATGCGTCTATGTGAACAAGAGACACCCCCCGAGAAAATTATTGTGGGGACTGACTGAGGGAACTGTGGGAACTTCTTTCGGGGACTGACTAATTTTAACCAACCATTACAGTATGTGAAATGTTATACAGTAGTTACTGTATGTTTAGGAAACACTGACATTTTTATTAAACGTTGCACAATGAAACAATGAAACTATTTAAATAATATTCAACTTTTTTTTTGGAGTTAAAACATTATGGTATATGGTACATCATGGTATACATTTTGAACAATAGAACAATCTTATCAGCAGCAATAACTGAAAAATATAACATACTGTACAGTACTGTTCCAGTAAAACTGTACTTTTATTTTTCCTCAGAAAATAAACTTTGTCGTCAGGCGGAGAACGGCAAATGGAGGGATTTTGATGGATACTACAGTATCACTTTTTGTAACAATGCTTGCACATTGCTGAATTTAGTGGCAGTGCCATTTTTATTGATTAGGATAGAATAACTGTGAGCTTTATACAAAACCTTAAACAGTATGCTGTTGTTTTCCTACAGTGTACAATACTTTTTTACATACTGTATAATAAACCCCAAAAATAAAACGTATGCATTTCTTCTACAGTATGTATTACTGTATGTGTATTCTATACTTGTAGAGTACGTATTGTTTTAATACTGTTTTGATTCAATGCGCATGCCTACAGTATGCCTCATGGAAGCTTGTTGAAATGCTAATTTATTTTGTTTATTACAGTAATTAACAAACCATTACTTACTGTACAGTACTGTATGTTCTAGAAAACACTGTATTTTGTTATAAAAGGCGAAACAATTAAACAATTTTAAAGAATCAACATTTTATTTATTGGACTTAGTCAAAACATTTGGAGTACAGAAAAAACATTTGCAGATGTATGGAATAAGTACTGTAAAAATATTTATTTATAAAGATAATTTGAAAGAATAAACATTTTATGTATTGGACTAAGTCAAAACATTTGCAGGTGTATGGAGTAAGTACTGTAAAAACAATTTATTTATAAAGACAATTTAAAAGAATCAACATTTTATTTATTGCAGTACAGTCAAAACATTTATTTATAACTTTTGAACAAACTTTTGAACAGATGAACAATCACGCAGCGAATTCGATCCCCACCAGTCTGTCCTTCCAGGGACGATGCCTATGCCACAAAATGCCATTTATGGAGTCTCTCACGATTCTCATTAAATGATCGGTAATGGAATAATAGTGCCGCAATTCCTCCACAATAGTTTTTCTTACATTTTCAGGAAGAGCCTTTTTGACGCGACTCCCTTCGTAATTGACATTGTGGGTCCACCCGCAGAACAACTCGTAACTCACGTGGTGTTTGAAGATGTACATGGCATTTTTCTGGGCTATACCACCTCTTGCAATTCTGTACTTCTCCCTGACTTGCTGGGACAGGTCGCACAAGATGATGTAAGCACTGTCTCAATGCAAGCGTGTGTGGGTGGGATTCTGGGAGAGGGTGTGCTTGTGGCAGCGGGTGAGGGTAGGAGGTCTGGGAGGATGCTTTCCTTCTGTCTTTGTTGCCTTATCTGTGTTATCTCCTGGCGTGGTCTTCACGGGGTTGTCATGTCATCCTCGTCAACGGCATACATGAACACATTGGGGGCTATGCACTAAGCTCCGTGATTATCCGTCAGGCTGAAAAAAAATAACCCATAAAGTGAAGCCGGAGGGGACTTCCGGTGACGTCGGCGGTGATGGCTGCCTAAGGGACCTGCTCCAGACCCCCTCGTAAAGAAAAGTGTAAAACTCAGCAAAAAAACGGCACAGAAAGTCACCAAACCCTGGGAAATACTAAATAAAACATCCAGGATGGCAAACAAACCAAAAACAAGCTGCCTCAAGATGGCGCCGAAGCATGCGAACTGGAGGAGGTAGAGAGAGAGATGCCGATCTCAACCGCAAGTGCCGCAGGGAAATAAATAAAGAATACATGGAACAGCTGTTCCAAAGAATGCGAAGAGGATTCCAGGAGGACCTCTCAGCAGCAATAGAAGGAATAAAGTCAGATATTAAATCCCTGACACAAAGAGCGGATGAATTAGAACAGAAGGTGGAGTGAATAGCGATTTCCCAATCCTCCACAGAGGATGATATGTCCAAAATGGCAAATGAGATCCGCACTCTAAGGGAAGGGATCGAAGATCAGGAGAACAGGGACCAACGTCAGAACCTTAGGGTACGCAATGTGCCTGAATCTGTCCCTGCGGATTTCCTGAGAACCTACCTAAAAGAACTCTTCGATTATTTAGTCCCAGAGCGAGCCCAGGAGATAATTGAGTTGGACAGGGCACACAGGGCACCAGGACCTAAGTCAACAGACCCTAAAAGAACTAGAGATGTCCTGGTGCGGTTCCACTCGTACAAAACAAAAGAAAGAGTACTCTCCACAAGCAGAGATAAAGAAACACTGATAATCAAAAAAAAACCCATTCAAATATATAGTGACCTCTCCAGGGCAACAATTGAACGGAGAAGAGAAATGAAACCATTAACAGAAATTCTAAGAAACAACAGGATCCGATAACGCTGGGGGTTTCCCTTTAAACTCCTAGTACAAGCCGACGGGAAGTTTCACACCATATCATATTCAGAGGAAATACCACGCTTCATAAAGGCTCTGGTACTCCCCCCTGCAGACAACCGACATGAAGAGGAAGAAACCCGTAGATCACCTACCCTGAGGAGAGTCCCGAGAACATCGGAGAGGATCGCGACCCTGAGAAACCCAAAGGCTGGAGACTAAAAGAAACGGAAGAGAATCGAGATGCCCCGACTCCACTATACTGACACCCTGGAGGAGTAAATTGAAAGAGGACCTTACCGGCTTGATTTTCACAGGCACCGATGAGATCTCCTTTTAGCTTCCATCCCTCCAGCCGTGGGTCCCTCCCCCTGGCTTTTTCAGATCTGCCTCCCCCATGGTTCCCCCCCTTCCCTGGTTCTGCTGCTCCCGAGCCTCTGATCACCCGCCGGCCTTCCTCTCTAGCCTGTCTTCGCCCCTTCATCCACCCTCCCCTTACTCCGCATCCTCTCCTGTGCCACCCCCAGCCATCGTCCCCATCCGTCCATGGGTTGCCGCACCCCATTCTCTGCAACCGGTCTCACCTCACTGGACTCCCTCCCCGGTCTGTCTTTACCCCTCCGTCCTCCCTCCCCTTCCCCGCGTTCTCCCTCTGCTCGCGTCCTCGGGTCGCCACCCCCATTCTTCACCACAGGTCTCACTTCACAGGTCTCCTGGAGCGGCGGGGGTGGATGTGTAGGAGGAGGGGCTGGTGGAGAATTGAGTGGTTCCTCTTCTGTCCAGTGTGTTTGCCTTCCTGCGGGGGGGGGGGGAGGGAGATGGAGGACCGGAGGACCCCTAGGTTTGGGATTGAAGCCCCCGAGATAGAGACGGGGTGCCGTTGTCCTCTCTCTCCTCCCTCGCGCTTCCCCCGACTTGTGGAGCCCGACAGCTGGTCGGGGAGTTCGGACAGGGTTGCCCGGTATCAGACCCTACCGATGTTGTTATATATAGACAGGCCCCTTGCGTTCGTCCCCCCCTCCTCCTCCACTCGGATGCCAAGGTCGAGACCTGATAACTGAGATATAAGCGGGACACTTGGAACTATGGGGAAAGAGATCCCTATTATATACTTAACGGACTGGTTATTTCATGTTAATGTTGTATGATTACTAAGAAGTTAGTATGTAAATTCTGAGAAAAGACTGATATGTTTTTATTTGTTGTTGGTTTAAAGGTGTTTATAGAAAGCTTAGTTATCCTCCCCTCCCCCAACCACGAAAGCAATACCACACCCCGACCTCCTCAGATGCGCCTAATCACATCTGATCCCCTCCTCCCACCTCCTCCCCCTCCCCCTCCCCCCCCTCCTCATCACCCTCCCTCCCCTCTCCTCCCCCTCTCCCCCTCCTCCTCCCTCCTCCCTCCACACTACTCCTCCCCCCTTCCTCCCTCCCCCCCTCCAAGATACTGTCCAGTTAATGTAGCTATTATGCTTTTAGTATATACGACTAGAAAACATACATGTTTGTACATCATTTATATGCTCTGAACGGGTCTACTGGAATTGCATAATACCTTTTGTATCACCTCAGGTTTAGAAAAAAAGTGTTCAAAATATAGAAGCAAAGATAATTTTTTGTGGTACCCCCACCCCCACGCACCATCATTTCCCAGAACCAGTATACACACACCCTCCTCCAGTGTACTCCTGCCACCCTCCCACCATATCCATAAGGTTCCCTTCAACCCCTATCCCCTAAGCCCTCATCCCTCGTCTATCCCTCCCCCCCTCCCATCCCCCCCTCCCCCCTGTCCCAGGAGTTCCATCTCTCCCCCTCCCATCCCCTTCTCCCCCTCCCATCCCGTTCTCCCCCTCCACTCACTAGCAATGATCTGGCTCATTGTCCCATCCCCCAATCCTCCTGGGCCTAAAGAGGAAACTAAGGTAAATTAACAAACCCCACAGAAAATTGAGGTATAGAAGGCCCAGTAGTAACTAAGGCCTTAGTAAGAGATAAATCAAGAAAGGTTTGGAGATATAATCGCCTCCTCCAAAGGAGACCAAACGCTTTCGGTTTTGTGTTAAAAAAAAAGCACAAGAGGGTGCTGCCCCCCCCACCCGCGGGCCACCGACGTGCGACATAAAGGAAATTCTCCCAAGGGCGATATGCCCACCTCCTTCAGCCTTAGGGTTATGAAGGATACTACGACAGGGCTTCTTAAAAGCTAATTTATTTTTTCTCCCTTCCTCTCTCTATCCCCCGCCTCCCTCCCCCCTCCTTGTCCTGCTGCCCACCTCCACGCCGGTTCTGACGAGGAAGAGGAATCGGAGGTATCCAAACCATGCTTTATATTGGTTTCAAATAACAACAGAAAACAACAGCCACCTTGGGAAAGTGGCTGATAATTATTTCTCCACGACGGAAAATAAATTATGGCCAATACAACATCCCTGAAATTAATCTCTATGAACGTCAAAGGCCTAAACTCGGTTAGCAAAAGAAAATTAGCCTTGCAGGAACTTAATAGACTTAAAAGGGATATATTGTTCCTGCAAGAGACGCACTTCAACACAAATAAACCTCCAAATATCTTCTACAGAACTAACCCACAAGCATTCTATGCCTCATGCCCAACAAAAAAAAGAGGAGTGGCCATTCCGATAAGAAATAATATACCGTTTGCCATGGAGAACGTTGTAATAGATCACGCAGATATTTAATTTTACGAGGTTCTCTTTCAGGAGTTCCAGTATCCTTGGTGAACATTTACGCCCCAAACGAAGGACATGTCCCCTTTCTCAAAGAGGTCCTGGAAATTGTAAGTACATACCCTTCCTCCTCTTTAATTATAGCAGGAGAATTTAATCTAGTGGGAGTCCCAGAACAAGAAAGATCAAGTATCCCAGGAACAGAGGGGGCTATGCACTAAGCAGTCTTTTTAAGAGCGCAAAGTGCTCTTAGAACGTGAAGTTCCGCCGAGCGCTATTCACTAAGCCGCGCAAACAGGCACTTTGCACTCTAAAACTGACTTTTCTTGAAAATTTTTCAAAGTCCAACTTTGCTCATATGATCAGCTGTTTGCACTGAATCCCGCCCTTCTGCGGGATTCACTAAGCAACGCAAACTGATCGTACGTGAAACTTGCGCTGAATAAAGCTCACCAGCTAAAGGCAGGTGATAAAAAAAGCAGGACTTAGAAAAAATTCTTTGTTTACATTTTTTCATGCGCAATACAAATACAACAGGCCAGCGGGTGTCCCCGGCTCACCAAGCGGGGGTCCCCGCGGGAGTGTGGGGGTCCCCGCGGGAGTCCCAGGGTACCCGCAGGCCTGCAGTAACAATGTTGTGCCTCCAAAAAAATAAACAATATTTATAACTCAATACACCCCCCTAACACATACAATACAGTAATGGGCAAAATTACTATTATCCACATATGGATAATAATGAATTTGCCCATTGTAAATACATATAACTTTCAATAAATACAGTCAATACATATTACACTTACCTTTTACAGGCACCCACGATGAAGGTCGTCTTCATCCTCATCTTCATCCTGCCCATGCCCGCTCCGATGCTGCAAAACATACACAAGAATAAAAACATCCAATGTAATGTCCCCTAACCCCTTAATCACCATAGCGATTATTAATTGCTACAGTCATTAAGGGGTTAACTCACCCTCACCCACCACTCGGGAGGCCTACATACCCTCCCCACTAACCCCCCACCCCGTGAGGCCTAACCACCCTCACCCAATACACAGCCGAGAGGCCTACCCACATACACTTGGGGCCAATACCCCCTCCCCCCACCCCCAGTACCCACATTAAAAACAATACACAGCCCCACAATAAACATCATTCTATTTATTAAATACATAACCCACCCCCTGTGCCCCCCCATAAATACATGATTTATTATTTTACATACAGGGTTCATACCCCAGGCCCACGTGAGTCCCCGGTGGGCCTGACGGGTCAACTTACAGACCTACAGGTTACCAGCAACTTGTTTCAAACAGGATCTGGAGGCCTGTTGATGGGTCCCGCCAGGTGCCATGGCCCACCAGGTGGTCTCTGCGGGTCACCGTGGGCCACAATTGGGTCCCCACGGTAGGCCCGCGGATGTCTGGGGGCCCAGGGTCAGACCCACAGGTGTCTGAGGGGCCTCGGGTGGTTCCCACGGGGGTCTGGCGACCCACGGGTGGTCCCTATGCGTCCACGGTGCCCCCACAGATGTGTGGCCACCGGTTCTTCCCCGCAGGTGTCCCCCGTGGACCACGCAGCCTGGTACCCGTGAGAAGCCCAAGCATATCTCAGGTGGTCTCCAGAGGTCTCTCGCAGACCACAGGAACAAACCCTGTATGTAAAAAAAATAAACCGGACCTATACATTCAATACATACATGCACTACTCCCTCCCCCAACACATACAGTACAATAATGTGCAAAATAACTATTATCCAGATATGGATAATAGATGATTTGCCCATTATGAAACACATAATACATGCATAAATCAAAACATGAATTCTTAATCTTAAAATCACCACATTGCATGTTACAATAAATCCAGCATCGATTGTAAATATAAACCAACAAACCAGCAGCTACACAAATGTATATGAAATGTCACACAATTGCATTGAGTGTGCATATGATGCAATTAATCTGTGCATCATGTAACACTATGCAAAATATATGTAACAATAAAATATACTATGAACAATGTCCCCTAACCACCAATGACATCATGAAAATCAAATAGAAACTAAGCAACATCAATACAATTAGCATCAATCAATTAATCCATTTCCTCAAACAATTACAATACAATACAAATCAATTATACAATTCCCTATTCAATTCCTAAAGCCAAACCATTGCCAAAAGAATTCTAATTTAAAATAACCACCATCATTCTAATCTAACTACCAGAAAGAAGCCATTACAAATAACATGTAACTAAATACAAATTACATTATTCACAACAATTGCAAAATAAAGCTGATAAATACATTAGCCATACATGAAAAGATCATAAACATTAGCAAAACAATCAATTATTATCCCTGTATGTTTATCTATATAGGTAGATATACATAAAATACAGGGGCAATAATAGAGCATAAAATACAATGCATTTACATACAAAAATCACATACAATACACCCATTCAGTGTCCGTGAATGTATGTATATACATAGATACATTCAGGGGCATTAAATGGGACTGAAAAAATAAAAGACATGAATCAAAAATCCAAAAAACCTGTAAAAGTAAAAATAATAAACTTTTCTTTTGCTTACTCACCATTTGAGCCCACTCACCGAAATCCAGGCGACCCGGAAAGCACTGGAAAAATCCACACGGTAACCATAAAATAATAAATCCTTACAATCCACTCTCGTGTCTTCTTTTTCTATTTGTAATCTTCCCTCTGTTTGGGGTCTTCTTTTCTTTTGGGGTCTTCTCCGTATTTTCCGTCTTCTTCTTCCACCCCTTCTTCTTTCTTAGGAGGGTAGGTGTTTCCCTCTCGGCGACTCGACTTCAAAATGAGGCGACATAGGCTTTTAAGCGCCTATGACCTCATATATTGGACAAATGTTCTCCACGGTCCTGATTGGGCCGTCGAGAAAAAAGTGATTTGCCGGGGGAGAAAAAATGATGACGTCATTTAAAGGCAATGAAAGCAGCCAATCAGAATGGTTGGGCTTCAATTGCTTTAGATGACGTCATGAAAAGAAAGAAAATGGCGGCCTCACATGGTACGGTAGCCAACCGAGCGTGGGAAATAATTCCAAACTCTGATTGGCTCTGTCCCAGGTGACAGGCTTTCAATACTTCACATCCGTTCTCCCCCAAGCCTGTCACATGGTCTACTAGAACCAATCGATCGTTGAGTTCCAGCCGGATGGGACGAGCCTGTCGTCCGGAGGCACTGCATTTTGATGACGTCATCTTAAAGGCAATTGCAACTCAACCATTCTGATGGCTTAGGTCAATGCCTTTAAATTAGTCCAAAGTTTTTTTTACGGCCAAATCACATGTTTTTCACGGCCCAAATCAGGACCTGGTGGGTAAACATTTGCCAAAATATGATGTCATAGGCGTATAAAAGCCTATTGCTCATTTTGCAGTCAGTCGCCAAGGATGGGGAACACCTACCCTCCTAAGAAGAAAAGAAGGGGATGGCAGAACGAAGACGGAAGGAAGAACGAGAAGACCCAAAAAGAAGAAAAGAAGACCCAACAGAGGGAGATTACAGTGGACAAAAAGACAGATAAGAGAATGGATTTGTAAACAGATTTACCCGGGATGTGGAGTCTGGGGCACTGATTCTGACTGATTGGGCGATGACTCTCTAATTGCGGGTGAGTGGGACTATATGTGAGTAAGTCAAAGAAAAAGTTTATTATTTTACTTTTACAGGTTTTTTGGATTTTTGATTCATGTCTTTTATTTTTCAGTCCCATTTAATGCCCCTGAATGTACTATATTATACATATTAGGAGGACATGCGGTGTTAGTGGTATGTGATTTTTGTATGTAAATGATTGTTATGTCTAGTTATTATTGCCTGTAGGTTATGTTTATCTATATCTGGATAGGACATACAAGGATAATAATTGATTGTTTTGCTAATGTTTATGTTGTTTTCAAACATGGCTATGTATTTTTCATTTTTTTTTGTCATTGTTGTGAATAATGTTATTTGTATTTAGTTATAAGTTATTTTAATGACTTATTTCGTGTAGTATAGAATAGAATGATTGTGGTACTTTAAATAGAATTCTTTTGGCATAGTTTGGCTTTAGGAATTGAATAGGGAATTGTATAATTGATTTGTATTGTATTGTAATTGTTTGAGGAAATGGATTATTGATTGATGCTAATTGTATTGATGTTGCTTAGTTTCTATTTGATTTCATGATGGCATTGGTGGTTAGGGGACATTGTTCATAGTGTATTTTATTGTTACATATATTTTGCATAGTGTTACATGATGCACAGATTAATTGCATCATGTACACCACTCATGCAATTGTGTGACTTCATATACATTTGTGTAGCTGCTGGTTTGTTGGTTTATATTAACATCGATGCTGGATTTATGTACATGCAATGTGGTGATTTTAAGATTAAGAATTCGTGTTGTTTTGATTTATGCAGTATTATGTTGTTTCTAATTGGCAATATATTATCCATATCTTGAAATGTTATTTTGCACATTATGTACTGTATGTGTTGGGAGGGGGGGGGGTGTGATTTATTGATTGAATGTATAGGTCTGTTTATTTTTTTACATAGAGGTTTGTTCCTCAGTTTCTCAGCGAGAACTCTGGAGAACATCTGATGGGTATCCTCGGGCTTCTCACGGCACCAGGCTGCGTGGTCCACGGGGGACACCTGCGGGGAAAAAACGGTGGCCACACATCTCTGGGGGCACCGAGGACCTGTAGGGACCACCCGTGGTCGCCCCTGAAGGGAACCACCCAAGGACCCTCAGACACCTGTGGGTCTGACCCTGGGCCCCAGACATCCGCGGGCCTACTCTGGGGACCCAATTGTGGCCCACAGTGACCCTCGGAGACCACCTCGTGGACCATGGTGCCTGGCAGGAACCACCAACAGGCCTCCAGACCCTGTATGAAACAAGTGCTGGTAACCTTGTAGGTCTGTGAGGTGACCCGCCAGGCCACCGGGACTCACGTGGGCCTGGGGTATGAACCCTGTATGTAAAAGAATAAATCATGTATTTATGGGGGGGACGAGGGTGGGTTATGTATTTAATAAATAGAATGATGTTTTTGTGGGGCTTGTGTTATGTTTTATTGTGGGTACTTGGATTGGGGGAGGAGGGGTATTGGCCCCAAGGGTATGTGGGTAGGCCTCTGGCTGGGGTACTGGGTGAGGTGGTTAGGCATCACGGGGTGGGCGGTTAGTGGGGGAGGGTATGTAGGCCTCCCGAGTGTGGGTGAGGGTGGGTTCACCCTTAATGACTGTAGCGATTAACCGCTATGGTGATTAAGGGGTTAGGGGACATTACATTGGCTGTTTTTATCTTGTGTATGTTTTGCAGCACCAGAGGGACATGGGCAGGATGAAGATGAGGATGAAGACGGCCTTCATCGTGGGGTGCCTGTAAAAGGAAGTGTATATATATTGACGTATTCATTGTAATTTATATGTATTAAAATGGGCAAATGTATTATTATCCAATTTGGATAATAGTTATTTTGCCAATATTGTAGTGTATGTGTATTGGGCGGGGGGGGGGATGTGTGTTGTATATTGCTATGTTTATTGGGGCAATTGTCCCCAATAAACATGCTATTGTGCCTAACCACTTTATTGCCTTAGTGGTTAGCGCTAAGGTATGAGCGCTTTAATGTATTTTTATTAATAGTGGCGAGAGCAGGGGTCCCCTGAGCTGAACACGCATTGATTTCTGCCTCAGGAGACCCCTGCTTCCCGATTACAGGCCCCGGTTTGGGGCATCGGAGGCCAGTGTCACCGCCATCTTTATAGAGCCCACGTCGCGTCTTGGACGCTATAAAGATGGCGGCGACACTGGCCTCCAATGCCCCATACCGGGCCTGCAACTCGGGAAACAGGGGTCTCTGAGGCATGAAATCAATGCGGTTCAGCTCAGGGACCCCCTGCTCCCGCACCTATTATTAAAATGTACATTATGCAGCTTCATTACCATAGCAGATGGCGCCTAGGTAAGTAATTATGTTTATTGTTATGTGGGTTTTGACAGTAGTGTAGATGTGTAGGGGTCCCCGCCCGAGATGAACTGCATTGGTTTCAGGTCCGAGGACCCCCTACTTCAGGAGATACATGCCCCGTTATGGGGTGCCGGTATCCCCTGCAGAATTTAAATATCCCGGTCACGTGACGCAGAAGCTTTAAAGTGCAGGGTATACCGGCACCCCATAACAGGGCCTGTATCTCCTGAAGTAGGGGGTCCTCGGACCTGAAACCAATGCGGTTCAGCTCGGGAGACCCCCTACTCATGTACACTATTATTAAAATGTATTTATTTAGTGTACGATCGCCTGTAACAGCCTTGCATGGAGATGGCAAATCTCAATGCAAATGTTACATGCGGCTTTTTTTTCTATCTGCTAGCATATGGGAAGTTTCAGTGCCCTAGCAGGGGGAAAATACATTCATGCACGATAAGCCAGTCTTGGGCACGTCCGATAGAAAATGGGCTCAGGGCCTTAGTGAATCGCGCCGCCGGCTTCATTTTTTAGCGGACGTGCTAATTTTTTTCAGCCCGGCGTGAAAGCTCGGAGCTTAGTGCATAGCCCCCAAAGTATCATAAATCAACCTAATCAAAGGCCAAAAAATCTGGGAACTTATGAAAGATCACTCTCTCTTAGATATTTGGATTCCAAAAAATCTGGTAATTTATGAAAGATCACGCTCTCTTAGATATATGGAGAATCCAACATTAGGGTCAATAAGATTACTAATTTTTTTCAGCACCCCATCAGACCTACTCTAGGATTGAATATATTCTGGGTACTAAAGATATTCTCCAGGCGTTCTTCCAGTCAAATATTGGCTCGATATCTTTTTCAGATCATGCCCCAATTGACTTGGTGCTCTCTCTACCTTTTGGTAAAAACACTCGTTATAATTGGAAACGAAACAATTCCCTACTAAACTCACCTGAAGTAGTGAGCACAATAAATCAGAAAATAGTTGAATATTTCACAATAAATAAAGGAACAGTGTATTCTCCATCCACGCTATGGGAAGCCAATAAGGCATCAATTAGAGGTTCCCTCATCTCAATAGCGTCTTATCAGAAAAAGAAAAAGCAGAAATTATATAAGGAACTCTCTGAAAAACTTACTCTGTTGGAGACTGAACATAAAAATTAACCCTCAAAAAAAAATATTTAAACTATTGGATAAAACAAGGACTGAACTAAAACAAGTCCAGATAGAAGAGGTGGAGCGGGCACTAAAATGGACAAATCAATTTTACTATGACAAGGGAAACAAAGCTGGCCGGTTATTGGCCAATAAATTAAGAGGTTTTAGGATTAAATCCCAAATTTCAACAATTAAAAGTAAAACAGGTATTAAAACATTTAATGAAAAAGAAATTGCCAAAGAATTTTCAGATTATTATACCAAACTATACAATTTAAATCGCTCCAAGGGCGCGGAGGCGGGGTTGACGGCTATCTCAAAATATCTAGAGAAATGTAATTTACCTGTTCTCTCAGAAGAAACCGCCCAAAAACTAAACGAAAAAATAACCTCAGACGAACTTTTTGAGTAATCAAACAACTAAAAATAAATAAAACACCAGGCCCAGATGGCTTCTCTAATTAATATTATAAAAAGTTTAAGATGGTGCAATCCCCATATCTACTAGAGGTTTTCAATGGTTTCATGGGAGGAGAGGAGGATCCACTCTCTATGTCTATGGCCAACCTGGCAATAATACACAGAGAAGGAAGAGATCCACTGCAATGTGGCAACTACCGCCCAATCTCTCTTCTCAATTCGGATTTAAAAATGTACAGTAACATTCTAGCAAATCGATTGAACCCAATACTTCCGAGTTTGATCTATAAAGACCAGGTAGGATTCGTATCAGGTAGACAAGCATCAGACAATACCCGTAAAATTATAAATATTATCGACCATGTGCATCTCACTGAAACAAAGGCCATCCTATTAAGCTATGATGCAGAAAAAGCATGTGACAGAATCAAATGGGCCTTCCTAGATCAAACAATGATTAAATTCGGTTTCAAGGGCCCATATTTAGAAGGGGTTAGAGCCCTGTATTGAACACCCACAGCTTATGTGAAACTCCCAAGAGGTGATTCAAACCCCATAAAAATTAAAAACGGTACGAGACAAGGCTGTCCCTTATCCCCACATCTATTTGCACTATCGATTGAACCCCTTGCAGCAACAATCAGACAAGATATAAATATAAAAGGGATTGAGATCAGAGAAACTGAATACAAAATTTCACTATTCGCTGACGATGTAATCCTTACTATAGCCTCCCCTCTGACATCCCTCCCGAATCTACAATCTCAATTAGAACAATTTGGAAGGCTCTCAGGGTATAAAATTAACAATGATAAGTCAGAGGCCCTGAACCTATCACTCTCCCCTCCAGAAATTAAACTATTACAAATAAATTTTAACTATAAATGGAGTTCATCAGATATTAAATATCTAGGAGTCAAAATATCTAACTCCTATTGGACCCTATATAAGTGTAATTATCCCCCCCCCCATTTGCAAAAATCAATAGAGATCTCCAGAATTGGAGAAAACACCAAATATCTTGGCTGGGTAGATTTGCTTCAGTCAAGATGAACATACTCCCATGGCTGCTGTTTTTTTTTCAAACCCTGCCAATATGTATTCCACTCTCAGAACTCAAAAATACCCCAAATTGGATTTTCACATATATATTGAATATCAAGAGACCAAGGGTGGCACGATCGATAATGCTCTCGCCAAAGGAGTGTGGAGGCCTTGGAGTACCAGACATAATTAAATATTATTATTTGTCTCACTTAAAACAGGCGGTAGAATGGAATAACGATCTTGAGTCCTGTTGCTGGGTGGAAATTGAATCGACCTATGTCTACCCCCTTTCTCTCCCTGCGATTCTAAGGTCCCGCAAAGGAGAGGAGATGGTTTCAAGTAAGACAAGTCTAGGAGCTATGAAATGCACCTGGAAGATATGGTCCAAGACTAGAGAAAAATATAATCTAACATCCTCTCCTTCCCTTCTTACTCCAATATTTGGAAACCTGGATTTCCCTCCAGGCTGTGACTCTAAAGATTTCAAACAATTCAAAGAGGTCAATATAAAAATGGTGAAAGATCTTATGGAAAAAGGAGTGATACTGTCATTCCATGTATACAAACGAAATTTCACCCGCAACAGTTCCCACTATTTAGCTTTCTCCAGATCAGACACTTTCTAACAACAACCTCGCAAACATCAAAGTTCTCAAGACTAACAAATTTTGAAAAGCTTTGTGAAATAGGGACACATCAAAGAAGTCTGATCTCGGAGATTTATTCGGGGATATCACGGTCAGCAACAGCCATCAACCACAGTTATATGATAAAATGGTCTGAAGACCTCAACATAGAAATAGATAGAGAGGACTGGGAGGACATCTGGGAATCAGCTTCTAAAACATCAAATTGCATTACTATAAAAGAAAATATATACAAAATTCTATTTCACTGGTACTTAACCCCGAGTAGGCTGAGACAGATCTTCCCTGGCCTACCAGATCTTTGCTGGAGAGGCTGTGGCCAGAGAGAAGACCTGGTCCATATCTGGTGGTCTTGTCCCCAGATTCAGATATTCTGGAAGATGATCCGGACTCTGATCCAGGAGGTTACTGGAGTGGAGGTGCAGATGGACCCTATGTCCTTTTTATTTGCTAAACTTATCATGGATCTCCCAACCCCTCTAAGGAAATTAGCCTCTTTCATTCTTACAGGAGCACGCTGCTCTATAGCAGTGGCTTGGAAAAAAATAAAAACCCCATCTAAACAAATGGTAATCCACAGAGTTAACGAGGTCAAACTTATGGAACACCTGTCAGCCCTCCTCAACCAAAAACTGTAGCAACATTATAAGGTTTGGGATGCATGGCATGGGCCCTGTTGAATCAGAGCCAAAGATCCACCTTTAAGATTTACTAATAAAGTATATATTCTCTAGCTGAGAAAGGTCTGGCGAGAGGAGCGGCTGTGGAGAAGGAGGGTGGACACAAACTATCTGCCCCCCCCCCCCCTACCCAACCACCCCCACCTACTCCCTCACTTTCCCTTACCCTCCCTATCTCTATCTTCTTTCCCGCTTTAAAACAAGGTGTGCTAGAGACTACAAAAGACCCAACTTTTAAGGAGAAGCACTTGAATATAAGTGAGCCCTAGTGATCAGGAAACTGTGTGAAAATTTGGAAGTTTTTGGCTATATTGTATAAAGGTCAATGTATATTAGATGCTCTCAATTATTGTTCAGTCTCAATGCTGCTATCACCAAAAAACAATAAAAATATTTGTAATAAAAAAAAAAGTGAAGCCGGAGGCGCGATTCACTAAGCCCTTCAGCCCATTTTCTATCGGACGGGCTCCAAACAGCCAAAACGTGCGTGTTAAATTTTCCCCTATGCTAGCGCACTGAAACTTCACGTACGTAGCTGATAGAAAAAAAAGCCGCTTGTAAAATTTGCATGGAGATTTGGCATCTTCATGGAAGGCTGTTACATGTGATCGTACACAAAATAAATACATTTTAATAATAGTGTACATGAGCAGGGGGTCTCCAGAGCTGAACCGCATTAGTTTCAGGTCCGGGGACCCCCTACTTGATACAAGCCCCATTATGGGGTGCCGGTATCCCCTGCATTTTTAAAGCGTCCGCGTCACGTGACCGGGACATTTAAATTCTGCAGGGGATACCGGCACCCCCTAACGGGGCCTGTATCTCCTGAAATAGGGTGTCCCCGAGGCTGAAACCAATGCGGGTCAGCTCGGGAGACCCCCTACATATCTACACTACTGTCAAAACACATATCAATAAACAATAATTTCTTACCGTAGCGGCTATCTGCAATGGTAATGAAGCTGCATTAATGTACATTTTATTAATAGTGTGCGGGAGCAGGGGGTACCCTGAGCTGAACCGTATTGATTTATAAGAACAATAGGGGAGCCCCTGCTGCGGCCATCGTGAATTAAGGCTGTGAACGGTGCTCTGGGTATAAATACAATACTAGAGGATAGAGAGGGAGAACCCAATATAGCACTCACGTTCACCCTCTGGATGATTAGTGAATGAATTAAAACATAAACTTTATTAATAACAACATATAAAATCGCCTGAACCTTTTTGAAATGAGTTTTAGTATGTATGGTGTTATTAACAATATATATATAACTATATATAACTAAATCTAAAAATTCCAAAGAAATATTGCTGGAGGCAAATGAAAATTTTAAATTAAATGGATTGTTATTAATATACACTTGAAACCTGTCTAGCTCCTCTAGTGAGCCAGACCAAATAAAGAAAATGTCGTTGATGTAGCGCCGCCATAGTACCAGGTTCGCTCCAAAGGGGCAGCTGGACCAGATGTATTTATTTTCCCAGCTGCCCATGAATAAATTAGCATAGCTGGGAGCAAAGATGGGATACTCTTACAAATATCCACTGCCTGATACCTTCTTACATTCGGTAAGCAGGTACCCCCACTTGAGTTGGAGTGTCCTACCAGATCCTTATTCATGTTTTTATATAAAATTTTATTTATTTTTAATGATATACTTTATGTGTTTGTAATCTGTCACCTGTTGTTCTCAGCGTCCGTCTCATGT
>WSYH01001186.1:66612-136467 GCA_036426205.1 Ascaphus truei
CTGGGGGTCAGGGTTATATCACAGGCTGCCTGCTCATTAGGATATAGTGCTACCTATTTGTTTTCTTTACTCTGTGCCCAAGACATACTTGAAAACGAGAGGTAACTCTCAATGTATTACTTCCTGGTAAAATATTTTATAAATAAAAATAAATAAATTATTAATTCACGGTTAAAAGTACCTATAAAGCGGATCACTCGGTTGTTTAGACTAGGTAGTTTGTCTACAATGAGTGATTTGCGAGAGGTGTATTTAGCTCTCTTATAGGCCTTTTTTATGCTCCATCTACTGTATCCCCTATCCACAAAGCGTTGTGTCATGTTTGTAGATTGTCGTTCAAACTCCTGAACTGTGCTACAGTTCCTTCTTAGGCGGAGGAACTGGCCAGTAGGTATGCCATTCACCTGAGCCCTTGGATGGTGACTGCTCACTTCTAGGAGGTTATTAGTGGCTGTCGCTTTGCGGTATATGGAAGTATGGAGGGAGCCATCATTACCCTTTGTGATTTGTAGATCTAGAAAGCACATAGTGTCCTTGTAATAATCCAGTGTAAGATGGAGATTGAACATATTGGTGTTTAATGTACCTATGAACTCTTTGAGAGCTCCCTCTGAGCCCCGCCACAGGACAAACATGTCGTCAATGTAGCGGACCCAGAGGTCTATGTGCTCATTGTGTACCTCCATTTCTTCTGTGAATACTACCTGGGATTCCCACCATCCCAGGTAGAGGTTGGCATAGGTAGGGGCACATTTGGTGCTCATTGCCGTGCCCCTAAGTTGGTGGTACATTTTTTTGTCAAAGAGAAAATAGTTTCGTGTTTGTACAAACCTGAGCAATTCCAGAGTAAAGGTGTTATGTTTCTTATACCAGCTACCCCTTGTATTCAGATAGTGGGATACTGCTTTAAGACCATGCACGTGGTAAATGCTGGTATATAATCCCTCTACGTCTAGACTAACCAGAATCGTGTCCTCGCTGATACATACGTCGTCCAACCTTTTGAGGACATCTTTAGTGTCTTTTAGATACGATTGTAGGGCCATAACAAAGGGCCTAAGCACTCTATCAATATAGGAACTGGCCCGTTCGGTGAGGTTCCCTATCCCTGACACAATTGGTCTGCCAGGAGGGGGGGTCTTATTTTTATGCAATTTGGGTAAACTATAAAAAGTGGCAATTTTAGGTGATTTGACCCAAATGTAGGCTAGTTCGTTCTTATCAATAACCCTGTCTTCTACGCCTTTCTGGAGGATGGAATTTAGTTCATTGTTGAATAATAAAGTGGGGTCTCCTTCTAATATCTCATAACACTTTGGGTCTGATAGGAGTCTCAGATTCTCCTCTTTGTAGCCACTTTTGTTTAGAATCACCAAATTCCCCCCTTTGTCCGACGGTTTAATGACTATATTGTCATTAGTGGCCAGTTCCTTTAGTGCTATTCTTTCATTGGCAGTAAGATTGTCCGGTAATCTGCCCAGTTTCAGATGTTCTAAGTCTTTAGTGACTAGATCGACGAATACATCAATATTTTCGAAGTTCTCACTAAAGGGTATAAACTTAGAGTTGGGGCGTAGGTCAGTGAACGGACCTTCCCCCAGTGTTCTATCACTCTCTTCTAATAGTGCTTCTAGGTTTTGATGTATCTCCATATCCTAGGTGTCAAGGGGTGCAACTTCCAGAGAGTTAGCTATTCTGATTTCTCTCATGCGAAAGAACTTGTGGAGTTTTAGTTTTCTTCCAAAAAGGTTTGTGTCTTTGACCCATTCAAATTGGTCCATGCTTGTAGTGGGTGAGTAGGACAGGCCCTTGCTAAGTAGCTTAAGGTGATGTTCATTCAAAATCATGTCTGACATATTAACTATCTGTAGTTTGGCACTCTCTAATATCTCGGGGGCTTGCCCCTCTTCTTCGGGTACTGTGACCCTGTCGCTCGGCTACTTAGAATCCAGACCTTTTCCTCTCCTGGTTTTCCTCTTCCTCTTTGGCCTGATGCCGTTCCGTGCTGTTCTAAAAAAGGAAGGGGAGCCTGAGTGGGGAGAGTATGTGAGGTGGAAGCTAATTGATTTGTCATTCCCTCAGTTAGCAGTGAGTTAGATCTTTCATCCTCACTGTCTGAGACTTCCCACTCAGTGGATGATGTTTGATCAGGTTGCTTAGTTTTGGGCTTCTTTTTAGCTAAATTATAGCGGAAGATTTTATTTTCTTGAAAGTCTTTCTTATCCCTTGCATACTTAATACGTTTACGTTCTTTAAGTTCTTTAGCAAACTTATCTAAGTTTGTTTCTAATTTGCTCTCAAGTTCGCAGAATTTAGGGTTAGGTCTCCAAGACTCATCTACCAGTAATCTTAGCTCGAGTTCACTCTCTATATTTTTTAATTTATCTCTTTGATATTCCAAAAGTAGATTCATGAGCATAATGGAGCATTGTTTCAAAACCAGCTCCCAAGACCTGATAAAATCAGCATCCACTATATTATGTGCTGGGGCGACATTGGCACGTAGGCCTCTGGGGATTAATTCAGCTGCTAGGTAGTTTTCAAAGCTGAAGATTTCTCACCATGCCCTCATGCATTGTCTATAGGTATTATCAAGCTCCGTAAAGAATTTTGAGACATCTGGTTGTGCGGTAGTATCTTCTCCCTCAAACTCGCTAGAGAAAACATTCTCTGCCTCTTTTTGCCAAGTTTGAAAATAAGGTAGACCAGACAGGAATCCTGACATAATCAGTAAGTGTAGGGTGAGCAAGGGACAGAGTAGGTAAAGAACACCTATAAAAACTGATAAGAACAATAGGGGAGCCCCTGCTGCGGCCACAGTGAATTAAGGCTGTGAACGGTGCTCTGGGTATAAATACAATACTAGAGGATAGAGAGGGAGAACCCAATATAGCACTCACGTTCACCCTCTGGATGAGTAGTGAATGAATTAAAACATAAACTTTATTAATAACAACATATAAAATAATGGGTGTTAAACCAACGTACTGCAGGTAAGTAGATCCTTTAGTACTGATAACCGTATAGGCTCGGGATCAAAAGTAATTGTGTGTGTTTGGTATATCCAGATCACACACAATTGACGAAACAACACAGAAACCTGTTTTGCAGGAGTGTGATATTCTATATTCACATATATGTCATTAGTCAGCGGTCTGATACTAAGTTGCAGAGATGGTAAGTGAAACCTGACCCAGAGGGCACTGACACCTACGAACATATAATGAACGTAGTATGCTGCAGAGGAGTTTTTATTGCTGCGTAGTGCACAGAAAAATGTAACCATGTTGTTCAATACAACCATATACACTGGCGTAGCCCCCAAGAACTGTGCTGTATACTACTGCTAGTTCAAAACACTATCCCCATAGAGATTCCTAATTCAGAGGCTTATAGTGTCCATCGGGGCACTTCTAGCCTGTGTAATATAGCACGAGCAGACTGCCGCATACACTCGCGGTCTAAAACATGAATGCGGGGGCAATCCCTAGTCTGCGCGTGCACGTAGGAGAAGGAGCCGACGCACGCGTTTCGCGAGAGGCTTTCTCAAGGCGAAATAGTAAGTGTAACTAAGGGTACCCTGCAGGTGAGCAGGTATATATAGGGGCCTGACATTACTTACCTTAGGGTATCTCTGAACCCTAACAGTATCATTCACCCATAACATAATTATTTATTAAGCAATTCTTACACTATCCTTGAGGAGCACAGAATGAGTGTACTTCTGCTCTACTGTGCTTGTAACTGAGCATGAAGTAAAAATTACACACAACGTTATTCAGTTCTTTATTACATCAGTGTGCTAGGTATGCAGTCTTACACATAGGTATACTTACTGTGTCCTTAGAGCAGATCCGTGCATACTCCGGCGCACCAAGGGTTAACTTGTGACGTCATCATGCTGGAGGCCCCTATATATACCTGCTCGCCTGCAGGGTACCATTAGTTACACTTACTATTTCGCCTTGAGAAAGCCTCTCGCAAAACGCATGCATCGGCTCCTTCTCCTACGTGCATGCGCAGACTAGGGATTGCCCCCGCATTCATGTTTTAGACCGCGAGTGTATGCGGCAGTCTGCTCGTGCTATATTACACAGGCTAGAAGTGCCCCGATGGACACTATAAGCCTCTGAATTAGGAATCACTATGGGGATAGTGTTTTGAACTAGCAGTAGTATACAGCACAGTTCTTGGGGGCTACGCCAGTGTATATGGTTGTATTGAACAACAGCCCCACGGTTACATTTTTTCTGTGCAATTCGCAGCAATAAAAACTCCTCTGCATCATAGTACGTTCATTATATGTTCGTAGGTGTCAGTGCCCTCTGGGTCAGGTTCTGGAGGCCCCTATATATACCTGCTCGCCTGCAGGGTACCCTTAGTTACACTTACTATTTCGCCTTGAGAAAGCCTCTCGTGAAACGCGTGCGTCGGCTCCTTCTCCTACGTGCACGCGCAGACTAGGGATTGCCCCCGCATTCATGTTTTAGACCGCGAGTGTATGCGGCAGTCTGCTCGTGCTATATTACACAGGCTAGAAGTGCCCCGATGGACACTATAAGCCTCTGAATTAGGAATCTCTATGGGGATAGTGTTTTGAACTAGCAGTAGTATACAACTCCGTTCTTGGGGGCTACGCCAGTGTATATGGTTGTATTGAACAACAGCCCCATGGTTACATTTTTTCTGTGCACTATGCAGCAATAAAAACTCCTCTGCAGCATACTACGTTCATTATATGTTCGTAGGTGTCAGTGCCCTCTGGGTCAGGTTTCACTTACCATCTCTGCAACTTAGTATCAGACCGCTGACTAATGTTATATATGTGAATATAGAACATCACACTCCTGCAAAACAGGTTACCTGAGGTCACGTTGACACCGTGCAAGGCACATCATTATTTATAGAGGAGCAATTAGCTGACTATATATTTCACTGGTATATATAGTATATTTGTTTTTATATATATATATATATATATATATATATATATATGGGCAGTTGGCACACTGTAAACTGATGATCCACTGATGCTTATCCCATATGCACACATGAACAGAAAAAATTACCAGATGTAGGTCCGGAAAACAGTGACAGCACACAGCCAGGGAAGCACAAAAACACTGTATTCATAAGAAGTACATGGCACTGCATCCAACGTTTTGGTCATCAGAGCGTGACCTTCATCAGGGACGTCCCTATATATTCAGCCGCGGCCCCTTTTTTTCTCCAACATCTATGAATTTTTTCGGGTATTTTTTTCGAATGCCACGCACTTCATTGCACTTCACCACTTTCATGCTGCATTCTGACCGCATTTATTCCGCATTCATGTTGCATTCACACCAGCGGTTGATGTGCGGTTGATGGGTTTATTGATAATAGTTCGGATTTAATTAGTTGCAATTCTTCGCGTATCCGACAGATGGCAGATATTCATGAATTGTAATGCACATGCGCTTCAGTAATGTGTCGACTTGCAGGTGTTTAAAAAAAATACCACAGTGGTCCATTGTAAATTGGCCTTAGGACTGAAGGAAGAAGTTACAATAATGTATCCATTTAGGCTTTTCATATTAGAAAAAGACAAGCACAGTGTCTGGTCTTGTGTTATTGTCCTGAGAGTCCCGCCATGAGTGCACAACTGCAGTCTGTGTTCCAAAAACCCGTCATAACGTATGCTTATTTAATATGCGCCACGATTAATGCAACAGATGATAAGATGGCAACAGTTGTTCAAATTTATCAGTATTTTATTGAAAACTATGACTTTTGCACATTTTCGCCAGATGCTCATGTGTGGAACCATGCAATAAGGAAAAAGTTATGAAGCGATCCATGTTTTTTTGTATTGATCCCGATGTTATTGGAGGGTATTGGTATGTATCACCGGGTTTTTCCCGTATCTATGTTCATGGAGACTGCAAAAGGCGAAAGGTCATGTTAAAACCAACTAAGAAACGTCAGTCGCAGGCAAGCAATGCGAAAGCGACAGCGGCAGCTTCCAATAATGGTCCGACCGTCAGTGAAAACCTGGTGACCGACAACCCTTACTGTCTGTCCCCGCCCGGATACCTGCAGCCTGAGCCGGATTTTGCGTACAACTTCCAGCAAGCTTGCATGTACCTAAGCGATTTCCAGCCTCATCAGCTGACTACAGGTGTAGTAGTCCCGCTGTCACCTGTCAACGACATGTATGATCAAGAATACGGGACTGGCAGTGGCTCGGCGCTATCTGATTGGGAAAGTCTATGGTGAGTAATGTTGCTGTATATTATTCTGTTTTTATTATTTTGAAAATATCAATATCATTGCGATTCAAAAGTCAAGCGATTCTGTCCTATTGATTATATTGCTGAATATTAATAGAACTATATATTGTGTTGACCTATCTAATTTTATACTATTTTTACTGCAAATGATGTGCTGTACTTGTGGCCTACTGCACTGTAACTTACCGAATTGTTGTTTTTCAGTACATTGTAGGGAGACAACTCTTCTGGTCGACAAAATAAGTGAAGAGAATGATGAGAAGAGTGCATTAAGGGTCAAATACACTCTGCAGCAAAATCACAATCTCACTGTATCCGAGACCAGCATAAAGAAGATGAAACACAGAATTGGATGTAAATATGGACATGTGAGGTTAGTACTGGACAGTACAGGAGGTAAAAGTGTTGTTTAAGAAACTGTACTGTACCTCTAAAATTATTCCTTGTCGTTACAGAGCGTACCCTATGATAAGGGACGTTAACAAGATCAAGAGAGTGGTCCAGGCCCAGGCATGGATCGACAGTGGAGAAACTTTCCAGGATTGCATCCTCACTGACGAGTCTACTGTTTTGCTGGAGAGATTTGCCACCTTTGCATTCCACAAAAAAGGTCGCATATCTATGACGCTGCGTCCAAAACACCCAGTGAAGATGCATGTGTGGGGTGCAATCTCTAGGTGCAATCTCTAGGCGTGGACCAGGATGCATTGTCATCTTTGAAGGTAAAATAAGTCACACGCTTTTGCCTTATCACTGTACTGTACCAGTGTGCAGTTTTTTGAGCACTTTTCTTTTCTTGTTATTGGAATCATGAATAAAGCTTTCTTCCAAGAGAAAATTGTGCCTGAGATTGTGGAATACATCACACGGGAATTCCCGGATGGTCACCGTTTCTACCAGGACAACGATCCGAAGCACACCGCGTCAACAGCGCATACACTGTATTCTTGAGCGCGGTATCAACTGGGTGAAGACGCCAGCAGAGTAAGTGCAGTAACCGTGTCTCATTTTTTCCCACTGTTTTTACTGTGTACTGTATCTCTTTAGCTAATTGTCCTTTTTTTTCCCCTCCCTCCAATGACAGATCGCCAGACTTCAAACCTATCGAAATGGTCTGGCATCAGCTGAAGGACTATATCCGTAAAGTTGTGAAACCCTCCAAAAAGGATGAGTTGGCGCAAGGCATACTGAGTTTTTGGAACGATGTACTCACCGTGGAACGATGCAATAAATATATTGACCATATTGCGACTGTGTTGCCCATTGTGATCGCACGTAATGGGCATGCATCAGGAAGGTAGTATGGTATAGTACTGTACTATAGTATTGTAAGTACAGTATGATACAGGTAAGTATGGCACAGATTTTTTTTTCCCTGAGAGAGCAGCACCAGCCATCTGGTTACAAAGTATTTAACAGTAGTCACAGTATACAGTAGTTCCAGTATAGACTAGTTTGATAGTACTAACTGCATACTGTTGTCCAATATGGAGTAGCTACAAAATACAGTACACAATGCCATAATATGCACCTAGCTGTTCAATTTTTTTCTTTCCTGAGAGAGTAGCACCAGCCATCTGGTTGCGAAGTATTTAACAGAAGTTACAGTATACAGTAGTTCCAGTATAGACTAGTTTGACAGTACTATACAGCACACCATGCCATAATACAGTATGCACATAACTGCACTCATTTTTTGTTTTCTTGTCTTTTCAGAAAAAAAGGATGGACTGGGGGAGGGCGGGGGTATCGTGTAAAGTTTGTGTACTGTTTGTACAGTTAAGTGTACAGTATCTAAACTGCAGTCATGATGTACACAAAACCTCTCCTGTCTCAATGAACTACAGTGGCGGCAGAGCTTAGTCTCATTCGGTTCCCACCTCAAGGCGCGGTAAGACGCGGATTGGTTTTTTTTAAAAGCAGCTTGCCGCGCGTCACTGATGCGCGGTCATGCGGTAAAGGGTGAGTGCGCATATGGCGCGCATGCCCAGGGCTCCCCGAAGGTGGAGCGGGGTAAGGAGGGGATGTGGCAATGCAGAGGGGGACCGGGGGACCCGGAGAAGAAGAGAGAGAGGTCGCGAGGGGGAGAGGACGACCGGGAAGGTGCGGCTGGCGCTCGGCCAAGTTTGGCGCCAGCCCGTAAACAGCCGCGTGACAAGCCGGGTGAGTGTTAGACTCAGCCCGGCCGCAGCAGTACTGTACCATACACAGAATGAGGAAGAAGATAAAGACGGAAAAATTTATATTATTATATATATATTATTATATATTATTAATTAATATTATTATCAATAATAAATAAATATTTCTTTACATTCATGATAATCATAATCATTGACAATCCCTTCCCCCACCTACACCAAAGAAAAAGAAAGAATGACAAAAAGTGGTAATTTACTGCATCAACTTCATGAATCAGATAATGTTTTTTTTAACTCTCAATTTCACAGTGTTGTGCAAATCAGATTTACATATCAAATTCGAGAAGGGATTATCAAAAGCGTTACCTTAAACAAAGCCTCAAAGTGTTGGGGAGGTGGATGGGTGAGTCATGCACAGTAATCATCAGCTAGCTCCCTTCCCAAAGAAGATTACAGAGAGGTGACTAATAGCCAAAAATAGGAAAATTAGGCAGACAGGCGCAGAGAGGTGATGCTCGGCTAGGGACGGACGATTAAAAACACAATGGCAAGCTTTAGAAACGGAATTGCTCTGGAGAGGTTTCTGTCGGTAAGAGATTAAAATCCTTGCTTGAGCGAGCCTTGTGTGTGTGCTTGTGTGTGCTTGGGGGAGGGGGGTACAGGGTACAGCTGCATGAAGGATTAGCTGTACTGCAGTTAAAAAGAAATTGCATATTTTCAAAAGGCAGGTTATCATAATAATTTGATCCCTACACCCCCAAATACATAAAAAACACACAAATCAACCATGTGCAGTCAAACGCACAGTATCGCAGTCAAAAGCTACAGCACAGATTGAATATCGTAATATCAAGATGGTTTAGGCAGGCTTGTGGAGAAAATAAAAATAAAAAATGAGGAGAATTTTTATTTTTTTTGGTCACTCACTCTTGAACTTCGCAAGCAAGCAGTGGTGAACTTACAGATGCATGCACAGTAATCATCAGCTATCAAGCAGGAATGTGATTGAAACCAGAAAGACACACATTCAAAGGAATGGTGTGGGAGAGGTGTACTGTACTGTAGATAAGATAAGAAGTTGAAATACTGCAGTGCAGTAAATTATCCTGTGTGTGTGCGGGGGCGAGCGAGGGGAGAGTGTTGTATATGCCGAAATGTGATACTGTTACAGTACTGTACACGCCTATGCGTTTCAACAATTTTCAAATGAGACATACAGTTCAGCACTGCAAATGCATGTATAAATATGCAAATTTACAATTACTGCGTGCACACACGCAAACTGTGTGCTGACGTAGATTGAACTGCTAAAGTATTAGACTTCGAAGACAAAAGCTCGCGAACGCCCCCCTGAGTTTTTAGACTGTATTGCAGTATTGCAGACAGCACTAATAAAAAGCTAATATTCCGAGCGATAAAATACCGCAATACACTCCGAACAAAATGCATCTGCCTGCGGTTATAAGAGTTGCGCCACTACGGCCGCACGAGGCTAAAGGCGGCCGCCACTGTGTATATATATATATATATATATATATGTATATATATATATATATATACAAAAACAAGCAGCTGGCACTCTAAATAATAAATAACAGTGGTGGTGCTAGTCCCATAAAAATAAATAAACAAAAAATCTTACCCTTCTTGCGTCAGGCAAAGAAAGAGACTGCACTCACTTCCAAGATATAAAAGTGTATTAAGGCATGTAAAGACAGACAGCCAATCCCGACGTTTCGGCTCCGGAACGGAACCTTTCTCAAGGGGGGTGCAACATACAAATGACAGACATGACATATATATACCAAAACCAAACATAAAATCACCTGTGAAAAGTTTCCTAATCGTGGTTTGCCCGCGAAAATCAAAATTGTCTGCAGTAAATCCGGATCCGCCATCTTGGAAGAGGCGGCGCACTGCGCATGTGCATAGAAGCGGACGATCGAAAGCGCCATCTTGGATGTGGCACATCCATTGCGCATGTGCAATACGGATATATGCCGTCCAGCGTACTAACAATATGTGAAGGGTTAAGAGGGAATGAAAAACATCCCCAATAACTATATTAGTAATCTGGCTCATGCGCAGACTTTCTTAACATTCCGTGATGGCCGCAAAACTAAGTATAGAGGTGCGGATCCGCCATCTTAGAGGAGGAAGCACACTGCGCATGTGCACCTCAGTAATGGCTGTTCAAAGGTGCCATCTTCAATGTGGCACATCTACTGCACATGCGCAATACATATATACCACATCCACCTTGTTAACGGCAAAGGAGGAGTAAGGAGGCAGTAGAAAACACCCCCAGTATCTCTAATAAACACTAAGAACATGCTCAGAACCTCTACACTCACTGAAAATGTGCATATAAGGGGGGACTCCATTTTGATTGCTGGATAACCATTTTTCTATAACTATTCTGTACTAACATTTAAGTCTCAGGAACTAACCACATGCTATATGCCATACGTAATTATGCCGTCCAGGCAGATCTGAGAAAATGACCTGACCTATCACCCACTTATCGCTAGCTGAACCGTATTTGTTCAAACTTATTTTGCCCTGTAGAAAACAGGAACTTGTCTTCAGCCATATTGGGCATAAGTTACACAAGAATGCATTACACAACATACTGACATTTCCTTTAATGGCCTCCAAACTCAGTATTGAGCCCCTTTCCCAGACCATAAACTGTCTAACTGTCATTTTGCTGAGATAGACAGACTGTGAATTAAAAGGGGAAGTATGTTCTCATATCTGTGTTTTTTCTATGCTCAAGATTGCTATATAAACTGGCTGTAAACCTTTAATAAATGAGAGAACAGTTTTTGACAAAGCTTGTCTGACTCGATTACTGTCTTCTCCCGAGCTCGTCCGCCATTTTGTTTTCCCAGATCATCAGTGCTTTAAGAGTGGGCTAAATCCTCCGGAGGTTGAAGTCATCTCGAGTCAGCAGACGGTGTATTCTCACGCTAAGACGTTGGAGAATACTAGGGCACATTTTCACTCACCATGATGGCTTCAAGACCAGATATAAATATAACACCATGGAGGAAAAAAATATAATAAAGAATTTAAGACAGTATTAAAGAAAATAACCTACCTAAATGCAAAGAATATTTAAAAACCCACAATAATCTGTACTTATGTACCAATACATGTCTAAAGTATAGTACAACCCCCCAACTGGCAGATATCCACAATTGTTCTTATTATATTTCTCATTTAACAAAAAGCATAGCCCATTTATACTTTAATAAAGCTTGAGCTATAGAAAGCAATGTCTAGCTGGTAATTGAATAAGGGTCAAACAGGTTTATCCCTGTACAGCTACAAAGTATTGTATATCTAATAGATGGACAAATAAGACAATCTGTGAATAACTGGCTAATGATTTCCTTAATAAATACAAAGAATAAAAGACATCAGGACATAACCACTGGACATGAATGTGAGGGCAGGGAGTGTGAAAACATAAGGAAAACAGTGCGTGAGTGGAAAATAATCACCCAGGAGTTATAAACATGCAGTGTCAATGTTATGGTCTAAACCAAACAACTATATTGAATATAAGCTATAGGCTATATTCTACGCTTATGAATATTGCATCTGCTCATCAGTTATCAAATAAGTAAGGAGAAAGGCAAGATCATAAAAACAAGAAAAAACTATTTTTCAGAAGTGAACTTATAAGAAGCATCCCAAACTAAGGTCCTCATTCAGACCCTTCGGGGTCATAGTATTCAGATTGAATATGAATCTAGCTTCCATCTGTAATAGAATCTTGTTTCTATTTCCTCCTCTACTTGAAACGTGAGCTTGTGCTATTTGCATACACCGGAAAGTAGCCAAAGTGTGTTGTAAGTTCTTAAAATGTCTTGCAACAGGTAGATGTTTCAATTCCTCTTGGTCCGTGGTTTGTAACAGGGCCTTTCTGATGGACGACCTATGGAGAGCAATTCGTTCCTTCAGCATCCTAGATGTTTTGCCCACGTAGTATAAGCTGCATGGGCATTTGATGATATATACTACATATCTTGATTCGCAATTCAAAAAGTTATTAATTTTGATGGAAATTCCACTAATCCAGCAGCACTTTTTTAAATAAATGATATGTCCTCTCCCAACAAACCAGCAGCTAGACAAATGTATATCAAATGTCACACAATTGCAATGTGTGTACATGATGCAAATAATCTGTGCATCATGTAACACTTTGCAAAATCAATTTCAAAATTAAATACACTATGAAAAACAATATACTATGCCATCCACAAAATCAAATAGAAACTAATCAAGTAAACATAAATACATTTACATCAATCAATTAATCAATTTCCTAAATCAATTACAATCCAATCCAAATCAATTATACAATTCACTATTCAAATCCTAAATCCAAACCATTGGCAAAATAATTATACTTCAAAGTAACCACCATCATACAAATCTAACTACCAGAAATAAGCCATTATTCAAAAGCAAGACCCTGAAATATACTCCTGCAAAGAGCATTAAAAATGACATATAACTAAATAAAAATTACATTACACAAACAACAATGTACAAATCAAGCAGCTAAAAACATTTGAAATACATGAAAAAAACATCAAGATTAGCAAATCAATCATTTATTATCCATGTATGTCTATCCATTTATATAAATATATATATAATATATATATATATATATGAGGGGGTAACCAGGCTCAATAATAAAGGTTAAGCCCACTTGGTTATCCCTGATCCGTGTGTAAAGGTCTTAGAGCGTCAGCTCCTGGACCCAACTGTCGTATATGCATCACTGAGACTGTGTGTAAATTATGTGACAATTCAGTATTCCTGTGTTTTGCCTTTCCCGGGGTGCTGGGCAGCGGAGCTCACGCGGGACTGTGAGTTTGAGGGGGGGGGGGTTTGCCTTTCCCAGGGTGCTGGGCAGCGGAGCTCGCGAGGCTGTGAGTTTTGCCTTTCCCGGGGTGCTGGGCAGCGGAGCTCGCGAGGCTGTGAGTTTGAGGGTGAGTTTTGCCTTTCCCGGGGTGCTGGGCAGCGGAGCTCGCGAGGCTGTGAGTTTTGCCTTTCCCGGGGTGCTGGGCAGCGGAGCTCGCGAGGCTGTGAGTTTTGCCTTTCCCGGGGTGCTGGGCAGCGGAGCTCGCGAGGCAGTGAGTTTTGCCTTTCCCAGGGTGCTGGGCAGCGGAGCTCGTGAGGCTGTGAGTTTTGCCTTTCCCGGGGTGCTGGGCAGCGGAGCTCGCGAGGCTGTGAGTTTTGCCTTTCCCGGGGTGCTGGGCAGCGGAGCTCGCGAGGCTGTGAGTTTTGCCTTTCCCGGGGTGCTGGGCAGCGGAGCTCGTGAGGCTGTGAGTTTGAGGGGGGGTTTTGCCTTTCCCGGGGTGCTGGGCAGCGGAGCTCGCAAGGCTGTGAGTTTGAGGGGGGGTTTTGCGGAGAAACTTCAATCCGATTGTCGCTATGTAGCGGGGTTCCCGAGTTATGGGGTACCCCAAAGATGTACCCGGGAATCAGGTGCGATTCTCGGGCACATCGAAGCAAAGTGCTCCAGCAAAGTCCTACCCGGGAAACGTTCTTGCGACTCACCGCCAGGGTTCCCTGCTTCAGCACAAACTGGAAAAGTAAACAGGGCATGGGGGATCAAGGTAACTCCAGAACAGTCCGGGGTCCCTAGCCTAAGGTGGGATGCCCAGGTCATGCCCTAGTTACCCAGAACCTGGTATAGGGGTTCAGGGGGTGCTCCAGCTATGTCAGAACGCGGCGCGGATTTTATTGTGTGAATACCGTTAAAGTCAGGGTTGTGAGGTGTGCCAGGAATAAGGCTGGTAAGAGTAAGGACCATGGGGGCTATGCACTAAGCTCCGAGCTTTCGCACCGGCCTGAAAACAATTAGCACGTCCGATAAAAAATGAAGCCGGCGGCGCGATTCACTAAGGCCCTCAGCCCATTTTCTATCGGACGTGCCCAAAACTGGCTTATCGTGCGTGCAATGTATTTTCCCCTGCTCGCGCACTGAAACTTCCCGTACGATAGCTGATAGGAAAAAAAGCCGCATGTAACATTTGCATGGAGATTCTGTATCTCCATGCACGGCTGTTACAGGCGATCGTACACAAAATAAATACATTTGAATAATAGTGTACATGAGCACGGGGTCTCCAGAGCTGAACCGCATTGGTTTCAGGTCCGGGGACCCCCTACTTCAGGAAATACAGGCCCCGTTATGGGTTGCCGGTATCCCCTGCACTTTGAAAGCTTCCGCGTCACGTGACCGGGACATTTATATTCTGCAGGGGATACCGGCACCCCAAAACGGGGCCTGTATCTCCTGAAGTAGGGGGTCCCCGAGGCTGAAACCGCATTCATTTCTGCCTCAGAGACCCCAAGCTTCCCGAGTTACAGGGCCAGGTATCGGGCATCGGAGGCCAATGTCGCCGCCATCTTTATAGCGTCCAAGACGTGACGTGAACGCTATAAAGATGGCGGCGACACTGGCCCCGATGCCCCAAACCGGGGCCTGTAACTCGGGAAGCAGGGGGTCTCTGAGCCAGAAATCAATGCGGTTCAGCTCAGGAGACCCCCTGCTCCCGCACACTATTAATAAAAATACATTAAAGCAGCTTCATTACCTTAGCGGCAAACCGCTAAGGCAATGAAAGGGTTAAGGCACAGTAGCATGTTTATTGTGGACAATTACCCCCAATAAACATAGCTATATACAACACACATCCCCCCAGCCCCCTAACACATACAATACAGTAATGGGCAACATAACTATTATCCACATATGGATAATACAGTAGATTATTTGCCCATTATTAAACACATAAATCAGCATAAATAAAGTGTGTTATACTTACCCCCTGGCAATGATGGGCATCCGGTCACCCACCCTGCCCCCATTCATTTGTACTGTGGGTACATATATATATACATATATATATACTTATATATATATATATGTATATATACATATAACACCAATATACAAATAAATGGTTAAGGATTACATAAACATGTATACATAAAAACATCAAATCTGAATCTCATAATTATCACATAATAAAATTAATCCAGCAGCACTTTTAAAAATAAATTATATGTCCTCTCCCAACAAACCAGCAGCTAGACAAATGTATATCAAATATCACACAATTAAATTGAGTGTGTACATGAGGCAATTAATCTGTGCATCATGTAACACTATACCAAATCTATTTCAAAATAAAATACACTATGAACAACATACTATGCCATCCACAAAATCAAATAGAAAGTAAGCAAGTAAACATAAATACATTTACCATCAATCAATTAATCAATTTCCTAAATCAATTACAATACAATCCAAATCAATTATACAATTCACTATTCAATTCCTAAATCCAAACCATTGACAAAATAATTCTACTTCAAAGTAACCACCATCATACAAATCTAACTACCAGAAATAAGCCATTATTCAAAAGCAAGACCCTGAAATATACTCCTGCAAAGAGCATTAAAAATGACATGTAACTAAATAAAAATTACATTACACACACAACAATGTATAAATCAAGCAGCTAAATACATTTGAAATACATGAAAAAAACATCAACATTAGCAAATCAATCATTTATTATCCCTTTATGTCTATCTATCTATCTATCTATCTATCTATCTATCTATCTATCTATCTATCTATATATATACATACATAACATACAGGGGCAATAAAAAAGCATAAAAAACAACACATTTCCATCAAAAAAAATCACATACAATACACTCATTCAGTATCTCTGGATTTCGGTGAGTGGGCATCTAATGGTAAGTAAACAAAAGAAAAGCTTATTATTTTAACTTTTACAGGTTTTTTTTAAATTTTTTATTCATGTCTTTTATTTTTTATCTTCCATTTAATGCCCCTGAATTGATCTATGTCCCTATGTATATACATACATTCAGGGACACTGAATGGGTGTATTCTATGTAATTTTAGGATGTAAATGCATTGTTTTTATGCTCTATTATTGCCCCTGTATGTTATGTATATCAATTACAAATGTATTTAGCAGCTTTATTTATACATTGTGTGTGTAATGTAATTTTTATTTAGTAACATGTAATTTTTAATGGTTTATTTCTGCTAGTAAGATTTGAATGATGGTGGTTACTTTGACTTAGAATTTATTTGGCAATGGTTTAGCTTTAGGAATTGAATTGTGAAATGTATAATTGATTTGGATTGTATTGTAATCGGTTTAGGAAATTGATTAATTGATTGATGGAAAATGTATTTATGTTGCTTAGTTTCTATTTGATTTTGTGGATGGCATTGGTAGTTAGGGGACATTGTTCATAGTGTATTTTATTTTGAAATAGATTTTGCATAGTGTTACATGATGCACAGATTAATTGCATCATGTACACACTCAATACAATTGTGTGACATTTGATATACATTTATCTAGCTGCTGGTTTAATTGTAAGATGCAATGTGGTGATTTTCAGATTAAGAATTCATGTTTTGATTTATGCATGTTTTATGTGTTTCATAATGGGCAAATAATCTATTATCCATATCTGGATAATAGTTATTTTGCACATTATTGAACTGGATGTGTTGGGGGGAGGGGGGATTGATGTATTTAATGTACAGGTCAGGTTTATTTTTTTACATACAGGGTTGCCTTGTCTGCGGGGGACCTCTGGAGACCACCTGAGGTCTCCTTGGGCTTTCCACGGGTACCAGGCTGGAGGTGTCCACAGTGGATACTTGCGGGGAAGAACCGGTTGCCCCACGTCTGTTGGGGGCACCGCGGACCCGGAGGCCCCTCAGACACCTGTGGATCTGACCCGGGGCCCCCCAGACAGCCGCAGGCCTGCCCGTGGAGACCCCATTGTGCCCCACAGTGACCCGCGGAGACCACCTGGTGGACCATGGCACCTGGCGGGACCACCCCCTCCAGACCCTGTTTGAAACATGGTGCTGGGCTACTGTGAGGTCTGTGAGGTGACCCGTCAGGGCCACCAGGGACTCCCGTGGGCCTGGGGTATTAACCCTGTATGTAAAATAATAAATCATGTATTTATGGGGGGGCAAAGGGGGTGGGTTATATATAGAATAAATATAATGATGTTTATTGTGGGGCTGTGTATTGTTTTTCGTGTGGGTACTGGGTGTGGGGGAAGGGGGTATTGGCCCCAAGGGTATGTGGGTAGGCCTCCCGCCTGGGTTAGTGGGTAAGGGTGGGTTAACCCCTTAATGACTGTAGCGGTTAATGACCGCTAAGGTGATTAAGGGGTTAGGGGCTATTTTTATTTTTGTGCGTGTTTTGCAGCACCGGGGGGACATGGGCAGGATGAAGATGAGGATGAAGACGGCCTTCATCGTGGGTGCCTGGAAAAGGTAAGTGTAATATGTATTTACTGTATTTATTGTAATTTATATGTATTTAAAATGGGCAAATGCATTATTATCCATATGTGGATAATAGTAAATTTGTCCATTACTGTATAGTATGTGTTAGGGGGGTGTATTTATTTATAAATATTGTTTATTATTTTTGTAGGCACAACATTGGTACCGCAGGCCGCGGGGACCCCGGGACACCCACGCGACCCCCGGCCTCCCTCGGGGACACCCGCCGGCCTGTTGTATGGGTGTTGCGTCTGAAAAAATGTAAACAAATACATTTTTCTAAATCCAGCATTTTTGGCGGCTGCCTTGAGCTGACGTGTTTTCTTGAACGCAACTTTCGCGTACGCTAAGGTTGCGTAGCTTAGTGCATCCCGCAGAAGGGCAGAATTGAACGCAAACAGGGTAACGAACGAGCAAAGTTGGACTTTGAAAAAAGTCAGTTTTAGAGCGCAAAGTGCCTGTCTCTGTGAATCGCGTTCAGCGCAACATCACGTTCTAAGAGCACTTTGCGCTCTAAAAACGACTTATCGGAGCTTAGTGCATGACCCCCAGTGTCTTTTCAGCCTGGGAGGTAAGGAGTAAATTAAGTTCTATTCCCACATCTTTTAACTCCTTCAGTGTCTCCTCTCCGCCTGTCCTGTTATGTACTATAGAGAGCTCGTGGAGCTTTTCTCTCAGCTGATTTATTTTAGCTTGTGGCCTTGTGAGCCTCCGACAACGTGGCCTTGTGAGCCTCCTACAATGTGGCCTTGTGCGCCTCCCACAACGTATATATAGTGAATAGATGAGAACAAGGCACTCCGTCAGGTAGATAAAGGTGGGTGCAAATCCTATATAAATCAAATAGGTGATACGATACCATTTGAGCGAATATCAGAGGCAGCACTCCACAAGGTTGTCAAAAAAGTTTTGTATTTAGTGAGACATAATAACCAACGATTCGGTCCTCCACACGGGACCTTTCTCAAGGTGATGTGCAAACAGAGTGCAGTATAACACATATAAATACCCTATTCAACCCAAACAAATAGGTGCAACACATGATTTAATACAATAATTACTTACATGCTGAATACAGGACCCTCCCATTGAAGCCAGACTGTCAGATGTTAACTAGACTACTGCAGCACTCCTGCCACGTAGGGTGCGCTCACTGCGCATGTGTGTGTCAAAAGTTAATGTCTATGAGTACATTGACTTCCGTCACGTGTTGCAGAGCCAGTGGAGGGCGCATGTATCCAAAATCGTATGTCTGCGCTTGCGCGAGCCGTGCACTAATGCAGGGAGAAAATTGGCCTGAAATAAATAAATAATAAGCGGAGATGTTGAAATTGAAGGCAACCGCGCTCTGCCTCACTGCGAGTCTCAGTATGGGACATGACAAGAGCTAATTGACGTGGGAGCCCATGGACAGTTAGTAAACTGTGTGCAGCAAGACTGTGGCTCAAAGGGAAGGCTTATATCCATGTCCCATTAAGTGAAAGAACTTGGTCATATAAACCAATAGGGGGGCCATTGCGCATGCGCGAACCGCCGTAAATAAATAAATAATAAGCGGAGCAGCTTCCAGTGAAAGCATCTGAGCTCTGCATGATTAAGGGTCTAAATATGAAACATGGCAATGACTAACTGAGAGCCCATTGACATATCGTGGGCTAGTCCCTGCAATACTGTCAGCATGCAAAAATGTGGCACCAATAATAACACCAATGTTACAGTGCAGTGTCGTGATACCCAATAAATGTGAACATATACAAACTGAGATGTACTGGCTAAATAAAAATATACGATATTGAACCAACAAACGAATGAATAAACTGACCGGTATGGCTATAAAATGACACTAACATTCCATACATGTCCTAAATGACACCTATAATGGATAGAACACTGTATTAAGCCTTGATTGGCAGTTTAGGTAGTTAATAGCACCTTAATACATACTGTACACGCAGAATAGGATTCTGAATTTAGCGGATCAAGCTAAAGGGTCAGACTGAACAAAAGGTAATTATACCATCCAAACATGTCATATAGGAAATCAAAAAAGCATTTAGCAATTGTATCCATATTGTACAGTAGCTGTGTAGAGTCAAGTAACCAGCTTCCGATATAGTGTTTAGAACCATGGCACAAACCGTCACCAGTACATGCTAGATAGGTAAGCAGAAGTCAATGGAGACATCCAATTCATATAGTCATTTCCTGTGCTGGAGACAAAAAGAATCCTATATTGTACAGGAGAAATGTGTAAGGCCGTTATACATAATACAAGCCCCGTCCAATTGACTCCAATCCTGGGGACAAAGAGTCACCTAATGTAGATGAGACATTGATTGGGTCAGACTATAGAAAGAAGGCGGCAGCTCGTCCATCAAAATAACATAAGGGAACAACAGAGACCAGGTGAAAATCCGTCACTGTCATGATGAAGTGATCAGAGAAAACAGCTCAACGCCAGATCTTCATTCAATCCGCGTGGACTTAATGTATCCAATTTGTAGATGGTACGTGCCTCCAATTGAAGGAGAGCTTTATTGCGGTCCCCACCCCTAGGGGACAATGGAACCTGCGCAATTGGCATGCACAGTAGAGTAGCGAGACTATGCTGTTTCTCTGTAAAATGACGAGCCACCAGTTGTTGTGTGAAGTCTTCCTTGTTATCTGTGTCTGCCAAGGCCTTCCTAATTGCAGATCGGTGTAGACTGAGGCGTTCCTTCAGCATCCTTATGGTCTTGCCAATGTAGTAAAGCCCACACGGGCACCTGATGAAATAAATCACGTATTTTGAATCCCAATTCAAAAAGTCTTTGATGTAAATACGATGTCCATGATGTGGATGTGGATAAATTTTTCCAAGCACCATATACTGACAGTTGACACATCCCCGGCATTTATGCACTCCCACTGGTCTAGTCAGCCAGGACTGTTTTTTACAATATTTGGAATGTGGATCAGCTTGTGTGAGCAAGTCTCTCAAATTGCGTCCTCTGCAATAGCAGAACCGGGGAGGATCCTTGAAATATTGTCCAATTTGTTTGTCTTTGGCTAAAATGTGGGTGTGTTGCAAAATGCTGCGTCTGATGAACCCTGATGCTGTTGTATAGGTGCTATTGATGTTGAAGCGGTTGTCGCCTGCCTTTTTATTTTGTGGTTTTAGCAAGGTACTTCTTTGTATGTTTCTTGCTTTTTCAAGTGCCACGGTCACCTCTGCCCGATCATAACCTCGTTCCAGGAAAGACTCATATCTTCAAGTGCTGCCTCTAATCTAGATGGTTCAGTGGTAATTCTTATTACCCTCAAAAAATGTGAAAAGGATAAACCTTTCTTCATGGGTGCCGGATGGTGGCTAGATGCTAGCAGCAGCGTATTTTTGTCCGTGATTTTGCAGAAAAGTCTTGTTGCCAAGTGTCCATTGTCCTTATGCATTCTGTTTGTACATCACCTTGAGAAAGGTCCCGTGTGGAGGACCGAAACGTTGGTTATTATGTCTCACTAAATACAAAACTTTTTTGACAACCTTGTGGAGTGCTGCCTCTGATATTCGCTCAAACGGTATCGTATCACCTATATATATATATATATATATATAGACATAACATACAGGGGCAATAAAAGAGCATAATAAACAATGCATTTACATCTCAAAATCACATACAATACACCCATTCAGTGTCCCTGAATGTATGTATATCCATAGGGACATAGATCAATTCAGGGGCATTAAATGGAAATTAAAAAATAAAACACATGAATAAAAAATAAAAAATAAACTGTAAAAGTTAAAATAATAAAATTTTCTTTTGTTTACTTACCATTAGATGCCCACTCACCAAAATCCAGGGGACCCGGAAGCACTGGAACCAATCCAAAGGTAACCATAAAATAATAAACCCTTACAATTCACAACGGTGTCTTCTTTCTTCTATTTGTAATCCTTTCTGTCAGTCTTGGGGTCTTCTTTTCTTTTTTGGGGTCTTCTCCGTCTTCTTCTGTCTTCTTCCATCTTCTTAGGCCACGCCCTTCTTCTCTTCTTAGGAGGGAAGGTCTTCCCTCCTCGGCGTCTAGCTTCAAAATGAGACGACATAGGCTTTAATAGGCCTATGAGTAAGGGGTTAAATGCTCCCCTAGCAATGCTCACTGGGAGTGTCCACGTTTATAGCACAGACATATTAGCCTTTGAAGTCTTAAATTCCTTCCCAGAAAAAGACAGCATAATAAGTTTAGACCTCCATTATCCACATAAGTCAATGTCAATGATGTCACAAATCGTGTCTAATCATAACCATTCCAGACTTCCACTAGCCTTGATAGGTAAATCTTGTGTGGTTGTCAGTGGTTTGGGTTGCTGTATGAACACTGTGACACTTGGAGTAGCTGAATAATAAAAGTTACTCACTTGGTTGATGCTCTGGAGATCTACGTGCTGTCGGCGTGCTCCTACCGGAGAGGGTGAACAAAATACAGGAAATCGTAGGTGGCGGTGCAGCTGCCTTGGAAAGGACGATGACCAAAATATGCAGTGAAAACTAAGTACAAAAATGTATTGGCGCATATGGAAGCAGCAAAAAAGTCCTCTTACTCGTTTCACGTGGTTACCCACGCTTTATCAAAGAGTATAGTTTGCAAACTGATCAACTAACCTAAATACACATAGTTCCTGGCTTCACCCATGACGTATCGGCGCTCTCCTCCAATGAGAGTCATCACGCCCCTTTACACGGACGCTCCGTCACATTGCCCCATATTCAGCTAAATCTTAAAAGAATATGCCGCCAAGAGAGACCAGGGCTTGTCTCTCTAATGACGTATAGGCTAAACAAAACAATGCTAGCCCTCATAGCGATTCTCACAAATAACCATTAGTAAAAGTTAACCCATAAGCCGCTGGAATAATAAATAGAACGAATCTACATGGAGAAGTCAGGAACTCTGTATTTTACAACACACATGGTACAGCATAAGTGAACTGTGCAAGTGATAGACTATACATGTATTAGAAAATTGAAAAATTATTGCAAAACAGCAATATGAATACAAAACATATATACTGCACTGTCACAAATAGAATGTAGATAATTAAAAACCACTTATAATTAAAGTGAATTGAGAAAATTAAAATCACAAAGTTACTGTATCTCAATCCTCACAATATAATAAAAACAGAAAACAAAGAAAAATCATAAACAAACATGAAATTTAACCACCCTAATCCATAATAGATACCTTAAACATAAGCAAAAAATAATATATGTAAAATATATATTTTAATTCTAACATATATTATTATATTAAGAAAATAATAAAAATAAATTGGGAAAAACATAATTCACATTAATGGAGGAATGATGACCATTAATCAATGGTATAACTTCAGGTGTATGGTCATTACACTGTATCATATCCCTCTAAGTTTTCCAAAACTATTGTATCTCATAATTAGTATTGTTATTACATAATCATAATGGAATAAGAGTCCAAAAATACAGTTTTAAAGATTTATCAAGTGAAAATGTTGAGTTCCCCATCGACATTATCTGCCGGCTGGGACTAATGTATCTAATGTAGACATCCAAAACAGCTCTCTTTTATTAAGAGTGTTCATCTGTCTCCCCCCCCCGTTTTGGGGCCTCAAACATGTCAATGCCATGAATTTGAATTATGACTAACCGCCATTGTGAACTTCTAATCTACAAGTGCTTTGAAAACCGGATGTTTCAGATCCTTGTTTTTAATGAATCTAACATGTTCCATCATGCGTTGTTTTAAGGGCCTGATGGTTCTACTACAAGAAATTAGCATTCTACATTTACACCAAATGTAGTACACTACACATTGTGTATTGCACATTTATGAAAGTTTTAATAACATGAGGTTTTTTCAAATTCTTTGCTACAATGGTTTTGGACGGATGAGCATATCTGCTATCTTACAGGTACCACAACTGAAGAAACTTTTTGGTTTTTAAGTTGAAGATTTTACATTATCAATTGAAGAATAGACTGGGGGAGAGATAATTACCAAAGTTTTGGGCCTTTTTAAAGACCATTCTACTGACATTTTTAATAAAGGGAGAAGATCAGAATTCTATGCTTAATATCACAATGTTGTTGTCAATTACAGGATGTCCCTCACCTGTTGAGCTGATTACTATACCTAGTTATGAAATAGGGTGTTGACCTCTCGTCTTTGGGACTCACCACCCATTCTTTTTGGATGTTTTTCTGGATTTTCATACCAGGTAGAAATAAGAGTATCAAGGCACGATACAAAGCACCCCTAACACACCAACCTTCAAAGGCCAGCATCGTTCATGTTAACCAAAAGAAAACCCAGATTAATACAAAGACCACACAAATTACCCCCCCCTGCTCACACAGTCCCCCCCCTGCTCACACCGTACCCCGCTGCTCTCACAGTACCACCCTCCCTGCTCTCACAGTAACCCCCCCTGCACAAAAGTAACCCACCTGCCCAAAGTACCGCCCCATGGCTCAAACTATCCCCCCTGCTCAAAATATCCCCCCCTGCTCAAATATCCCCCCCCTGCTCAAAATTCCCCCCTGCTCAAAGCCTCTGTCTTGATCAAGTATGCCCCCTGCTCCAAAATGCCCCCCCTCTGCACAGGTACCATACCCCCCTGCTCAAAGTCCCCCTGCCTCAAAATATCACCCCCTGCTCACACAGTACCCCCCCTGCTCACACAGTACCCCCCCTGCTCACACAGTACCCCCATGCTCACACAGTACCCCCCCTGCTCAAAGTACCCCCCCTGCTCAAAGTACCCCCCCTGCTCAAAATATCCCCCCCTGCACAAAATATCCCCCCTGCTCAAACAGTAACCCCCCCCTCCCTACTCACACAGTAAGCCCCTCCTCAAACAAGGTTTTCTGTGGGTGCTCTGTGCACTCGCTGCACTCGCTGTGCTCGGTGTAGGCTGAGGGACATGTGTGTGTGCGCACACACACTGTCACAAACACACACTGACACACTGGCACACACACGCACACACACACAGTCAGTGACACACACACACAGGGCTTGTCTCTCTAATGACGTATAGGCTAAACAAAACAATGCTAGCCCTCATAGCGATTCTCACAAATAACCATTAGTAAAAGTTAACCCATAAGCCGCTGGAATAATAAATAGAACGAATCTACATGGAGAAGTCAGGAACTCGGTATTTTACAACACGCATACAGCATAAGTGAACTGTGCAAGTGATAGACTATACATGTATTAGAAAATTGAAAAATTATTGCAAAACAGCAATATGAATACAAAACATATATACTGCACTGTCACTAATAGAATGTAGATAATTAAAAACCACTTATAATTAAAGTGAATTGAGAAAATTAAAATCACAAAGTTACTGTATCTTAATCCTCACAATATAATAAAAACAGAAAACAAAGAAAAATCATAAACAAACATGAAATTTAACCACCCTAATCCATAATAGATACCTTAAACATAAGCAAAAAATAATATATGTAAAATATATATTTTAATTATAACATATATTATTATATTAAGAAAAATGAAATAAATTGGGAAAAACATAATTCACATTAATGGAGGAATGATGACCATTATCAATGGTATAACTTCAGGTGATGGTCATTACACTGTATTCATATCCCTCTAAGTTGATTCCAAAAATATTGTATCTCATAATTAGTATTGTTATTACATAATTCATAATGGAATAAGAGTCCAAAAAATACAGTTTTTAAAGATTTATCAATGTAGAAAATGTTGAAGTTCCCAGTCGACATTAATGCCGGCTGGGACTAATGTATCTAACGAGAACATCCAAAACATCTCTCTTTTATTAAGAGTGTTCAGTCTGTCTCCCCCCCCCCGTTTTGGGGCCTCAACATGTTCAATTGCAATGAATTTGAAATTACTGATACCGCCATGTGAACATTCTACAAAGTGCTTTGAAACCGGATGTTTCAGATCCTTGTTTTTAATGAATCTAACATGTTCCATCATGCGTTGTTTTAAGGGCCTGATGGTTCTACCTACATAGCCATTCATACATTTACACCAAATGTAGTACACTACAAATTGTGTATTGCAATTTATGAAAGTTTTAATAACATGAGGTTTTTTCAAATTCTTTGCTACAATGGTTTTGGACGGATGAGCATATCTGCCTATCTTACAGGTACCACAACTGAAGAAACCTTTTGTGGTTTTTAATGTTGAAGATTTTACATTATCAATTGAAGAAAATAGACTGGGGGAGAGATAATTACCTAAAGTTTTGGCCTTTTTAAAGACCATTCTATGACCATTTTTAATAAAGGGAAGAAGATCAGAATCTATGCTTAATACATCCCAATGTTTGTCAATTACAGTATGTCCCTCACCTGTTGAGCTTGATTACTATACCTAGTTATGAAATAAGGTGTTGACCTCTCGTCTTTGGACTCAACCACCCTATTCTTTTTGGATGTTTTTCTGGATTTTCTACCACAGGTAGAAATAAGAGTATCACGATCCAAACTCAATGAATGTTCATAAGCCTTTCTCACAGTCGAATCATCATACCCCCTTTCCTTAAATCCCTGCATAAGTTGTTGAGAGTGACACATGTATGCCTCGTCAGAGGAGCACAATCTCCTCAACCTAAGGAATTGACCCCTAGGTATTCCCCTGATTAGGGACTTAGGATGACTGCTGTCCGATCTCAAAAATGTGTTCCGTGAATTGGTCTTTCTATATACAGTAGAGGCAACGTTTATTCTAACATTTGCCGTAAACTAGCCGGGTTACATTCTGGGTATGTGCTGGGTATGTTCTGGGCTAGTTTGAGGCACGTTTAAGGCATTTCTGCATTGACTAAACGACCCATAGGATTAACACAGCAGGGATCCCTGGCAGTCCCATTCAGTTTGAATGGGACTGCCAGGGACCCCCGCTGTTAATCTGATAGGCCATTAATCAATGCAGAAATGCTGGGGCTAGTTTAAGGAAAGTTTAAGGCATGTATTCAGAATGTACCTGGGTGTTTCCTGGGTTTTTTGGGGAATTGCCACTGGTTTTTGTTAGAATAAGAGTTGCCTCTACTGTACCTCCATCTGGATAGTACAGGAAAGATCAATAAATAGGTGTATATCCAAATAATTAATATTCGTTACGTGACTATCAAAAGTGAAATACAAATTGAATTGATTATCATTCAATATATCGATGAATGTGGCTAATGCCTCACTGTCCCCATTCCAAATTAGGATGAGGTCATCGATATATCTTCTGTAAAAAACTATGTGACTACGAAGTGAATTGTTACTACCATAAATGTGCGGGCTCTCCCAAAATCCCATAAATAAATTTGCATACGATGAGGCAAAAGATGTCCCCATCGCAGTACCCCGTGACTGAAGAAAAAAATGTGCATCAAACATAAAGTAATTGTGCGTTAATAAAAACTTAATGGAATCTAACAAAAATATATTTTGTGCACCAGAAAGACCTGATTTGTGTAAATAATGTCGGACAGCAGCCATTCCATGATCATGATCAATGATGCTATATAATGACGAGACATCCATTGTCACCCAACGGTATGATTTAGACCAACTAATTTCTCTCAGAGCCTTAATTAGATCTGCCGTATCTCTAATGTAGGAGGGCAAGAGTTTGAGCAGAGGTTGAGGAAATGTGTCCACGTATCGAGACAAACCATCTCCCAAAAATCCAATGCTGGAGACGATGGGACGCCCCGGGGGGTTCTCCAGCGACTTGTGGATCTTTGGGAGATGGTGAAATATCGACACATGACACACTCTGATTGGCTGAAGCAAAGCCTCTGTCACATGGTCTACCAGAGACAATCACAGTTGGGATTTTGTTCCCATGCTCTGATTGGCTACCGTACCATGTGTCGCCGGCCATCTTTGTTTTGATGATGTCATCTTAAAGGCAATTGAAGCTCAGCCATTCTGATTGGCTGGCGTAATTGCCTTTAAATGATGTCATCATTTTTTTCCCCCCAAATCACATGGTTTTCACGGCCCAATCAGGGCAAAATTGGGACAAAACATTATTAAAAGCTTAAAATATAATAAAAACCCACCAAACAGCACAATAGAACAGCAGAATACTGTATAAGTGAATAGGACATAAACTGAAGATCTCCTACCTCTCCTCTTTATGGGATTATGGAATTGTGCTGCCTCTGCCACTGCTCTGTGGGTGGCTGTGTGCGCTATTTTGCAGGCTGTGGTTTCTGTGCTCTGTGGGAACTCTGTGTGCTGTGTGAGTTCTGGGCGCTGTGGGCGCTCAAGGCCACGATCACAAAGCACCCTACCACTTCAAAGGCCAGCATCGTTCATGTTAACCAAAAGAACACACAGAATTAATTACCAAAAGACCACACAGAATTACCCCCCCCTGCTCACACAGTACCCCCCTGCTCACACAGTACCCCCCTGCTCTCACAGTACCCCCCTGCTCTCACAGTACCCCCCTGCACAAAGTACCCACCTGCACAAAGTACCCCCCATGCTCAAAATATCCCCCCCTGCTCAAAATATCCCCCCCTGCTCAAAATAAACTATCCCCCTGCTCAACGCCCCCCGGTCTTGTCAAGTATTCCCCTGCTCTACAATCCCCCCCTGCTCCACAGTACCCCCCCTGCCATCAAAGTCCCCCCTACCATACCCCCCTCAAAAAATTTACCCACCCTCAAATATCCCCGCTGCTAAAATATCACCCCCTGCCTTCAACATGTATAAAGTACCCCCTGCTCAAAACCCTGCACAGTGACCCCCCCCTGCTCAACAGTTAACCCACCTCAATGCCCCACTCAAACAACCCCCCCCATGCTTCCCACAGTACCCCCCTGCTCACATACCCCCCAGCTCACCCCAGTACCCCCCCTGTAACCACCCCTACCTGCTCAAAGTACCCCCCCTGCTCAAATATCCCCCCTGCACAAAATATCCCCCTGCTCAAACAGTAACCCCCCCTCCCTACTCACACAGTAACCACTCCTCAAACAGGTTTTCTGTGGGTGCTCTGTCCCTCGCTGCACTCGCTGTGCTCGGTGTAGGCTGAGGGACGTGTGTGTGTGCGCACACACACTGTCCACAACAAACACACACTGACACACTGGCACACACACACACAACACACACACAGTCAGTGACACACACCATGGACACCACATGGACACACACACTGACACACACCACACACACACACACAAGTCTGTCCATTACTGTCTGTGTAGTGTTTCGTCCATAGCCGAACAGTGCATGTGTCTGGGTGTGAAGAGAGAATTGCACATGCTCATGTAAACAAAGCGGACGCCACAGTCCTCTCTGAAACCCGATCCGATGCACATGCGCGCAGTGCTTTGTTGTGATCGTAACACAGCATGATATGCTGGGCTTCCTAACACTCACGAGCACAGGGAATGTGCAGGAGGTTCTGAGGTTGGAAGTGTCTGATGAGCTTGTAGGGGGAAAAAGACAAATAAACCAAATAACACCTTAAGAGTCTGAATAAATCAAAACAATTGCAAACACATCAATAAAGGGAGCAAAAGACCTCACACCAAAACCTGCATTAATTTTAATGTCAAAACTAAAAAAAAGTTAAGAATAGTGGTGATATTAATCATAGTGCATTGAATGCACAATGATTATATGCCTATGATTAGCCCCTAAGTAGGAATAGAGGTGGGATGAGACACTCATAACAGGGAATAGATCTCCACACTGACACACACACACTGACACACACGCACACCACTGACACACACTGTCACACACTGACTACACACTCTCACCAGTGAAATACACACACACACAGGACACACTGTCTCTTTAAGGAGCTTGCCCTTGGAAGAACCGGAAGCAGACGCAGGAAGCAGAGACCGGGAGAAGAGCTGCCCGCTGCCAGCTGCCAGCTGCCAGATGCCAGGTAAGTGCTGTGTGCGGTTTGCCGCTGCCCCACAGGGTCTGGGAACCGCTGGGAGAGTTCTCAGCTTTCCCCCTCCGCAAACGCGATAGCACGCTGATGCGGCGGAACGCGCTATAACGGATTTAAGCTATATCTATCTATATGGCTAAATACATACGGGAATAATTGATTGTTTGCTAATGTTTATGTTCTTTTCATGTATTACAAATGTATTTAGTCATCTTATTTATCATGTGGTGTGTTAATGTCATTATTTATTTAGTAACGTCATTTAATGGTTTATTTCTGGTAGTTTAGATTTGAATGATGGTGGTGACTTTGACTTAGAATTATTTTGCCATGGTTTGGATTTAGGAATTGATAGTATGTATAATTGATTGGATGTTATTGTAATTGTTTAGGAAATTGATTATTATGGTAAATGTATTATTTTATATTCTCTATTTATTTTGTTATCCATTGTGTTGGGGAAATTGTGTATTTTATTTTGAATTGATTTTGCATATGTGTATTTTATTTTGAAATTGATTTTGCATAGTCTTACAGTACAGTACATGATGCACAGATTAATTGCATCATGTACCACCTCAAATGCAATTGTTTGAGATTTGATATATATTTTTTTAGGTCTGGTGTGGTTGAGAGAGGAACTATCATTTATTTTTAAAAGTGCTGGTGATGAAATGTGCGCTGGTTAATTTATTGCAATGTGCTGATGTTGAGATTCGGATTTCATGTTTTTATTTATACATTTTATGTAATCCTTAAACATTATTTTTGTATATTATATATATATAATATATATAATATATACTTAGTTAAGTTATGGTGACAAAAACCCTCCACAGCAAAGCATATAGCAAAAGAAAATATAACTGTATCTCATTTGCATGTCTTAGGCAGGTTCTGGCAACCCCGCCTTTCACCATATCACCAGCACACTCGCACTTCCACTGCAGCAAGGGATTCTGCATGTCATTCCCAGAATCCCTTGCTGCAGTGAAAGTGCTTGTGTGCTGTGTATAATAGTGAAAGCGGGATTGCAGACCTGCCTAAGATGCAAATGAGCAATAAGTTTTTATTTCCATTTGCTATATTATATATATATATATATATATAAATATATATATATATATATATATAAATATATATTATATATCCCACTGTAACAAATGAACGGGGGCAGGGTGGGTTAACCACCCTTAATTACTGATTATTATCCGCTCAGGTTATTAAGGGGTTATGGCATTTGAAAATATTTGTATTTTTTTCTTTGCAAGGTGGGCGTTTGATGCCGGGATGCACCATTGCCAGGGTAAGTTAAACTCCATTATTTCTGCTGATTAATGTGATTTAATAATGGGCAAATAATCTATATCCATATCTGATAATAATATTTTTGCCACATTATTGTATGAAGTGTTGGGTGGCGGGGGGATGATGTATTTAATGTATAGGTCAGGTTCATTTTTTTATACAGGTTTGTTCCTTTTGGGTCCTGCATGGGGACCATCTAGAGACCACCTGAGGTTCTCCTTGGGCTTTCCACAGGTACCATGGCTGGAGGTGTCCGTTATGGGGACCACCTTGCGGGGAAGAATCGGTGGGCCCACATCTGTTAGGGCACCACGGACCCATAGGGGCCACCTGTGGGCCCCCAGACCCCAGTGAGAACCACCCAAGCCCCTAAACACGGTGGTCTGACCCGGGTCCCCCCAACAGCCGCGGGCCACCCGTGAGACCCCATTGTGTGCCTATGGTGACCACCTGGTGGACCAAGGCACCTTGCGGGGACTACCCGTGGCCTCCAGACCCTGTTTGAAAACATGGTCTGGGCCACTGTGAGATCTACGGAACACGTCTGGGCCACCGGGACTTGTGTGTATGTTTTGCAGCACGGAGGGACATGGGCAGGATGAAGATGAGTGAAGACGGCCTCATTGTAGGTGCCTGGAAAAGGTAAGTTAATATGTATTTACTGTATTTTATGGTATTTATAGGTATTTGAAATGGGCAAATGCTTATTATCCATATGTGGATATAGTAATTTTGCCTCTACTCCCTTGTCATCGAATCTCCCTTACCATCCCCCTCCCTTCTCTCCCTTCCCTTACTTTCCCCCTCCTAAATCCAAACCATTGCAAAATAAAGATACTTGCCAAAGTACCACCATAACAAATCTAACTACCAGAAATAAGCCATTATTGCAAAAGCAAGCCTCCTGAAATATCTCCTGCAAAGAGCAATTTAAAAATGACTATATAACTAAATAAAAAGTTACAATTACACAAACAACACATGTACAATCAGCAGCTAAAAACATTTGACAATACTAAAAAAAAACCAATCCAAGTCAGATAGAATCAATACATTCATTTATCCATGTAGTGCTATCGCCATTTATATATAAATAAAATAATATCATATATATATATATATATATATATATATGAAATATATATATATAGTTGAATGATTAGTGAAAATGAAAACAAGGCCCCTCCGTCAGGGTGCAGATAAAGGTTGGCGTTATGCCAAATTCCTATATTAACAATCAATAGGTGATACGATACCCATTGAGCGAGATATCAGAGCCAGCACTCCACAAGGTTGTCAAAATACAGTTTTTGTAGTTGTGGAGACATAATAACCAAGTTCATGATGTCCTTCCACAGGGACACCTTTCTCAAGGTGATGTGGCAAACAGAATGCATCAGTATAACACATATAATACCCTATTCAACCACAAAAATAATAGGGTGCAACACATGATTTAATACAATAATTACGTACAAATGCTGAATACAGACCCTTCCCATTGAAGCCAGACTGTCAGAATGTTAACTAGACTCTGCAGTCACTCTGACAGTAGGTGCGCTCACTGTGCGCATGTGGTGTGTCAAAAGTTCAATGTCTTGATACTTGACTTCACGTCACAGTGTAGCAGAGCCAGTGGAGGGCGCATGTATCCAAAATCGTATGTAGCGGCGCTTGCGCGACCGGTACCTAATGCAGGGAGAAAATGGCCTCTGAATAACTAAATAATAAGGGAATGTTGAAATTTGAAGGCAACCGCGCTTGCCTCACTGCGCAGTCTCAGTATGGACATGACAGAGCTATTGACGACGTGGGCGAGCCCATGGACAGTTAGTAAACTGTTGCGCAGCTACTGTGGCTCAAAGGGAAGGACTATATCCATGGTCCCATTAAGTGAAAGAACTGTGGTCAGATAAACCAATAGTGGGGGCCATTGCGCATGCCGAACCGCCGTAAAATAAATAAATAATAAGTACGGAGCAGCTTCCAGTGAAAGCATCTGAGATCGTGCTGATTAAGGTTCCTAAATATGAAACTGGCAATTACTAACTGAGAGCCCATTAGACATATGTGTGGTAGTCCCTGCACAATATGGCCGCATGGCAAAAAATGTGTGGACCAAATAATAACACCAATTGTTACAGTGCAGTGTCGTGATACACCACCATAATGTGAACATATACAAACTGAGAGGTACTGGCTAAATAAAAATATACATATTGAACCAACAAACGAATGATAAACTGAACCGGTAATGGCTATTTGAAAATGAACACTACATTCCATACCTGTCCCTAAATGACACCTCTAATGGATAGATGTAGACCACTGTTATTAAGCCTTGTGGGCAGTTTAGCTAGTTAATAGCACCTTAGACTTACTGTACACACGCAAGAATAGATTCTGGAATTTTATCGGATAAGCTAAGGGGTCAGGAAGCCGAACAAAAGGTAATTATACCATCCAAAATGTCATATAGTGAAATCAAAACAATTAGCAATTTATCCATATTTGTACAGTACGCTGGTAGAGTCCAGTAACCAGGCTCCGTATGTGTTTCGAACCATGGCACAACCGCACCAGTAATGCTAGCTAGGTAAGCAGAAGTCATGGAGAACATCCAATTCATATAGTATGTTCCTGTGCTGGAGACAAAAGATCCTATAGTTGTTAAGGAAAATGTAGTAATGCCGTTTATACAGTAATAACAAAGCCCCGTCCCAATTGGAGCTCCAATCCTGGTGACAAAGAGTCACCGTATGGTAGAATGAGGACATTGATTGGGTCAGACTTATAAAAGAAGGCAGGAAGCTCGTCCATCAAATAACATAAGGAACAACAGAGACCGGGATGTTAAAACTCCGTCACTGTCATGAATTGAGTATCAGAGAAAAGCTCAACGCCAGTCTTTCATTCAATCCGACATGGACTTAAGTATCCCATTTGTAGATGGTACGTGCCTCCAATTGAAGGAGAGCTTTATTGCGGTCCTCCACCATAGGGAGAACATGGAGGAACATCTGACGCAATTGGCATGCATCAGTTTAGAGTAGCGAGACTATGCTGTTTCTCTGTAAAATGACGAAGCCACACCAGGTTGTTGATGTGAAGTCTTCCTTGTTATCTGTTCTGCAAAGGCTTCCTAATTGAGGATCGTGTAGAACTGAGGCGTTCCTTCAGCATCCTTACATTCTTTGCCAAGTATAAAGCCCACACGGGCACCTGATGAAATAAAATCACTATTTTGAATCCCCAATTAAAACGTCTTGAGTAAATACGATTGTCCTGATGTGGATTGGATATAATTTTCCAACACCATATACTGACAGTTGACACCATCCCCGGCATTTCATGCACTCCCATCGGTCTAGCGCCAGGACTGTTTTTTACAATACTTTGGAAGGTGGATGCGCTTGTGTGAGCAAGTCTCTAAGTCAAATTGCGTCCCTCTGCAATAGCAGAACCGGGAGGAGATCCTTGACATATTGATCCAATAATATTGGTTTTTGTCTTTGGCTAAACATGTGGGTGGTATGATTGCAAAATGCTGCGTCTGATGAACCCGACTGATGCTGTTGTCTAGGTGCTATTGCTGTGTAGCGGTTGTCGCCTGCCTGTTGTATTTCGTGTTTTTAGCAAGTGACTTCTTTGTATTTTCTTTGCTTTTTCAAGTGCCACGGGTCACCTCTGCCCGATCATAACCTCGTTCCAGGAAAGTCAATCTTCAAGTGCTTGCCCGTCTAATCTAATGGTTCAGTGGTAATTGCTTCTTTACCCTCAAAATGTGTGAAAAGGGAATATACCCTTTCTTCATGGTGGCGGATGGTGGCTAGATGCTAGCAGCAGCGTCATTTTGTCACGTGATTTTGCAGAAAAGTCTTGTTGCCAAGTGTCCATTTCCTATGCATTCTGTTTTAATCACCTTGATAAAGGTCCGTTGGGAGGACCGAAACGTGGTTATTATGTTCACTAAATACAAAAACTTTTTTGACAACTGTGGGAGTGCCTGCCTCTGATATCGCTCAACACGGTATCGTATCACCTACTATATATATATAATTATAAGAATAACATACGGGCAATTAAAAAGGCATAATAACCATGCATTTTACAATCTCAAAATCACATACAATACCCCATTCAGTGTCCTGATGTATGTATATTCCATAGGGACATAGATCAATTCAGGGGCATTAAATGGAAATTAAAAATATAAACACATGACTAAAAAATAAAAAATAAACTGTAAAGTAAAATAAAAAATTTCTTTTAGTTACTTTACCATTAGATGCCCACTGCACCAAAATCCAGTGGACCCGGAAGCACTGGACACAAGCAAAGGTAACCAAAAATAATAAACCCTTACCATTCCAAACGGTGTCTTCTTTCTTACTATTTGTAAATCCTTTTCTGTCATTTTGGGGTTCTCTTTTTCTTTTTTGGGGTCTTCTCCGTCTTCTTCGTCTTCTTCATCTTACTTAGGCCCACGCCCTTCTTCTCTTCTTAGGAGGGAAGGTCAATCTCCCTCCTCGGCAGTACTAGCTTCAAAAATGAGACGACATAGGCTTTAATAGTATATAATGATAAGGGATGTTTTTAAATGCGCCCCTAGCATGACTCAGGCGAGTGTCCACGTTATAGACCAGACATATTAGCCTTTGAAGTCTTAAATTCCTTCCCAGAAAAGACAGCTAATAAGTTGTTAGACCTCCTTATCCACATAAAGTCATTGGTCAAGATGTACACAATCGTGTCTATCATAACCCATTCCATACTTCCACTAGCCTTGATAGGAACATCTGTGTGTGTTTGTTCAGTGGTTTGGGTTGCGTATGGACACTGTGACACTGGAGTAGCTGAATAATAAAGGTTAGCTCACTTGGTTGATGCTCTGGAGATTCTACGTGCTTGTCTGGCGTGCCCTCTACGGAAGAGGTGTGAACAAATCAGGAAATCGTACGGGGCGTGCAGCTGCCCTTGGAAAGGACGGATTACAAAATATGCGTTGAAACACTAATACACAATGTATATTGGCGTCATATGGATGCATCAAAAAAGTCCTCTTACTCGTTTCACGTGGATTACCCCACGCTTTATTCAAAGATATAGTTGCAAACTGATCAAACTAACCCTAAATACACATAGTCTCCTGGCTTCCACCCTGAACGTATCGACGCCTCGCTCATCCTCCTCCAATGAGAGATACATCACGCCCCTTTAACACGACGCTCTCCACATTGCCCCATATTCAGCTCAATCTTAACAGATATGCCGCTCAAGAGAGACCAAAAGAGAGCAGCTGTCTCTCTAATGACCGTATATGCTAAACAAAACAAGCTAGCCCTACATAGCGTTCTCACAATACCCATTAGGACAAGTTACACCCATAAGCCGCTGGAATACTAAATTAGAACGAAATCTCATGGAGAAGTCAGGAACTCTTATTTACAAACACACTGGTACCGCATAAGTGAACGTGCAAGTGAATAGCCTATACATGTATAGAAAATTGAAAAATTATTGCAAAACAGCATATGTACAAAACATATATACACTGCACTGTCACAAAAGAATGTAAGATAATTAAAAACCACTTATAATAGAAAGTGAATTAGAAAATTAAAATCACAAAGTACTGTATCATCATCCTACAATATAATAAAACAGAGAAACAAAGAAAAATCCATAAAACAAACATGAAATTTTAACCACCCTAATCCTAATCGTACTTTAAAACATAAGCAAAAATAATATATATGTAAAATATATATTTAATTCTAACATATAGTTAGTATATAAAAATAATTAAAATAAAATGAATGGAAGAAAAACATAATTCACATTATGAGAGAATGGATGACATTATCAATGGTATAACTTCAGTGTATGGTTCATTACACTGTATTCATATCCCTCTAAGTATTCCAAAAATATTGTATCTCCATAATTAGTATTGTTATCTATCTAATTCTAATGGAATAAGAGTCCAAAAATACAGTTTTAAAGATTATCACGTAGAAAGTTGAGTTCCCAGTCGACATATTCTGCCGGCTGGGACTAATGTATGCTAATGAGAACATCCAAAACATCTCTCTTTATCTAAGGAGTGGTTCATCTGTCCCCCCCCACCCCCGTTTTGGGGCCTCAACAGTAAATGCCATGAATTTTAAAATTATGACTACACGCCATGTGAAAATTCTAATCTACAAAGTGCTTTGAAACGGATGTTTCAGATCCTTGTTTTTAATGAATCTGAACATGTTCCATACATGCGTTGTTTTAAGGGCCGATGGTTCTACTAAAAGCATAGCCATTCATACATTTACACAACAATGAGTACACTACAAATTGTGTATTGCACATTTATGAAAGTTTTATAACATGAGGTTTTTTCAAATTCTTTGCTACAAATGGTTTGACGGATGCGCATATCTGCCTACTTACAGGTACCACCAACTGAAGAAACCTTTTTTGGTTTTTAATGTTGAAGATTTTACATTATCAATTGAGAAATAGACCTGGGGGAGAGATAATTACCAAAGTTTTGGTGGCCTTTTGTAAAGGACCATTCTATGACAGTTTTAATAAAGGGACCGAAGATCAGGAAATCCATGCTTCAATACCTCCAATGTTTTGCAATACAGATGTCCTCACCATGTTGCGGCTTGATTACCTTATCTAAGTTATGAAATAGGGTGTTGACCTCTCGTCTTTGGACTCAACCACCCTATTCTTTTTGGATGTTTTTCTGGATTTTCTACCACAGGTAGAAATAAGAGTATCAAGGCCACGATCACAAAGCACCCTACCACTTCAAAGGCCAGCATCGTTCATGTTAACCAAAAGAACACACAGAATTAATTACCAAAAGACCACACATAATTACCCCCCCCTGCTCACACAGTCCCCATGCTCACACCGACCCCTGCTGCTCTCACAGTACCCCCCCTGCTCTCACAGTACCCCCCTGCACAAAAGTACCCACCTGCACAAAGTACCCCCCATGTCAAATATCCCCCTGCTCAAAATATCCCCCCCTGCTCAAAATATCCCCCCCTGCTCAAAATATCCCCCCTGCTCAAAGCCCCCTGTCTTGATCAAAGTATCCCCCTGCTCAAAATATCCCCCCTGCTCACAGTACCCCCCCTGCTCAAAGTACCCCCCTGCTCAAAATATACCCCCTGCTCAAACAGTAACCCACCCCCATGCTCACACAGTACCCCCCGCTCACAGTACCCCCATGCTACCAGTACCCACCCCTGCTCAAAGTACCCCCCTGCTCAAAGTACCCCCCTGCTACAAATATCCCCCCCTGCACAAAATATCCCCCTGCTCAAACAGTAACCCCCCCCTCCCCTACTCCACAGTAAGCCCCTCTCAAACAAGGTTTTCTGTGGTGCTCTGTGCACTCGCTGGCACTCGCTGTGCTCGGTGTAGGCTGAGGGACATGTGTGTGTGCGCACACACACTGTCACACAACACACATGACACACTGGCACACACCACGCACACACACACATCAGTGACACACCACACCAGCTTGTCTCTCTAATGCCGTATAGGCTAAACAAAACATGCAGTAGCCCTCATTAGCGATTCTCACAACTACCCATTAGTAAAAGTTAACCATAAGCCGCTGGAATAATAATAGAACAATCTACATGGAGAAATCAGGAACTCGTATTTTACACACGCACCGCATAAGTGAACTGTGCAAGTGATAGAATATACATGTATTAGAAATTGAAAAATTATTGCAAACAGCAATATGAATACAACATATATACTCACTGTCACTAATAGAATGTAGATAATTAAACCACTTATAATTAAAGTGAATTGAGAAATTAAAATCACAAAGTTACTGTTCTTAATCCTCACAATATAATAAAAACAGAAAACAAAGAAAAATCATAAACAACTGAAATTAACCACCCTAATCTCATAATAGTACCTTAAACATAAACACAAATATATATGTTAAAATATATATTTTATTATACATATATTATTATATTAGAAAAATAATAGAAATATTGAAAAAAACATAATTCACACTTAATGGAGGAAGATGACCATTATCATGGTATAACTTCAGGTGTGGTCATTACACTGTATCCTATCCCTCAAAGTTAATTCCAAAAATATTGTATCTCATAATTGTAAGTATGTTATTACTAATTCATAGGAATAGAGTCCAAAATACAGTTTTTAAAGATTTATCAATGTAGAAAATGTTGAAGTTCCCGTCGCATTAATGCCGGCTGACTATGTATCTAACGAGAACATCCAAACATCTCTCTTTATTAGAGTGTTCGGTCTGTCTCCCCCCCCCCGTTTTGGGGCCTCAAACATGTTCAATTGCAATGATTTGAAATTACTGAATCCCGCCATGTGAACATTCACAAAGTGCTTTGAAACCGGATAGTTTCAGATCCTTGTTTTTAATGAATCTAACATGTTCCATCAGCGTTATTTAAAAGGGCCGATGGTTCTACCTACATAGCCCTCATACATTTACACAAATGTGTAACACTACAAATTGGTATTGCAATTTATGAAATTTTTAATAACATGAGGTTTTTTCAACTTCTTTGCTACAATGGTTTTGGACGGATGAGCATATCTGCATTCTACAGGTACCACACTGAAGAAACCTTTTGGGGTTTTTATGTTGAGATTTTACATATACAATTGAAGAAAATATGACTGGGGTGAGAGATAATTACCTAAAGTTTTGGCCTTTTTAAAGACCATCTATGAACCATTTTTAATAAGGAAAAGTCAGAATCTATGCTTAATACATACCCAATGTTTGTCAATTACAGTATGTCCCTCACCTGTTGAGCTTGATTACTATCCCTAGTTATGAAATAAGGTGTTGACCCTCATCGTCTTTGACTCACCACCCTATCTTTGGATGTTTTTCTGGATTTTCTACCACAGGTAGAAATAAGAGTTCACGATCCAAACTCAATGATGTTCTAAGCCTTTCTCACAGGTCGAATCAATCACCCCTTTCCTTAAATCCCTGCATAAGTTTGTTGAGAGTGACACATGTTGCCTCGCAGAGGAGCACAATCTCCTCACCCTAAGGAATTGACCCCCTAGGTAATTCCCCTGATTAGGTACTTGGATGACTGCTTTTCCGATCTCATAAAATGTGTTTCCGTGATTGTGTCTTTCTATATACATTAGAGCACGTTTATTCTAACTTTGCCGTAACTGCCGGGTATCATTCTGGGTATGTGCTGGGTATGTTCTGACTAGTTTAGGCCGTTTAAGGCATTTCTGCATTGACTAAACGACCCATAGGATAACACAGCAGGGATCCCTGGCAGTCCCATTCAGTTTGAATGGGATGCCAGACCCCCGCTTGTTAATCTGATAGGGCCATTAATCAATGCAGAAATGCTGGGGCTAGTTAAGGAAAGTTTAAGGCATTTATTCAGAATGTACCTGGGTGTTTCCTGGGTTTTTTGGGGAATTGCCACTGGTTTTTGTTAGAATAAGAGTTGCCCTCTACTGTACCTCCATCTGGATAGTACAGGAAAGATCATAATAGTTGGGTGTATATTCCAAATAATTAATATTCGTTACGTGACTATCAAAAGTGAAATACAAATTGAATTGATTATCATTCAATATATCGATGATGTGTGTAATGCCTCACTGTCCCCATTCCAATTAGGATGAGGTCATCGATATAATCTTCTGTAAAAACTATGTGACTACGAAGTGAATTGTTACTACCATAAATGATGCGGGCTCTCCCAACAATCCCATAAATAAATTTGCATACGATGAGGCAAAAGTTGTCCCCATCGCAGTACCTTGACTGAAGAAAAAAATGTGCATCAAACATAAAGTAATTGTGGCGTTAATAAAAACTTAATGGAATCTAAAAAAAAATATATTTTGTGCACCAGAAAGACTGATTTGTGTAAATAATGCCGGACAGCAGCCATTCCATGATCATGATCAATGATGCTATAATAATGCGAGACATCCATTGTCACCACAACGTATGATTAGAGACAAACTAATTCTCTCAACCTTAATTAGTCTGCCGTATCTCTAATGTAGGAGGCAAGAGTTTGACAGAGGTTGAGGAAATTGTCCACGTATCGAGACAAACCATCTCCCAAATCCCATGCTGGAGACTGGGACGCCCCGGGGGTCTCCAGCGACTTGTGGATCTTTGGGAGATGGTGAAATATCGACACATGACACACCTTGATTGGCTGAAGCAAAGCCTCTGTCACATGGTCTACAGAGAACAATCACAGTTGGGATTTTGGTTCCCATGCTCTGATTGGCTACCGTACCATGTTATCCGGCCATCTTTTGTTTGATGATGTCATCTTAAAGGCAATTGAGCTCAGCCATTCTGATTGGCTGGCGTAATTGCCTTTAATGATGTCATCATTTTTTTACCCCCCAAATCAACATGTTTTCACACAGCCCAATAGGGCAAAATTGGGACAAACATTATTAAGCTTAAAATATAAAAAACCCACCAAACAGCACATAGAACAGCAAATCCTGTATAATTGAATAGGACATAAACTGAAGATCTCCTACCTCTCCTCTTTATGGGATTATGGAATTTGTGCTGCCTCTGCCACTGCTCTGTGTGGCTGTGTGCGCTATTTTGGCAGGCTGTGGTTTGTGCTCTGTGGGAACTCTGTGTGCTGTGTGAGTTCTGGGCGCTGTGGGCGCTCAAGGCCACGATCACAAGCACCCTAACACTTCAAGAGCCAGCATCGTTCATGTTAACCAAAGAACACAACGAATTATTACCAAAGACCACAGCGAGAATTACCCCCCCCTGCTCACACAGTACCCCCCCTGCTCACACATACCCCCCTTCACGGACCCCCCCTGCTCTCACAGTACCACCCCTGCTCGACAAGTACCCTCCCCCTGCACAAGTACCCACTACATCCCCCCATGCTCAAAATACCCCCCCTGCTCAATAATCATCCCCCCTGCCAATAACATCCCCCTGCTCAAAGCCCCTCGGTCTTGTTCAAAGTATTCCCCTGCTCAAAATATCCCCCCTGCTCACAGTACCCCCCCTGCTCAAATCGCCTACCCCCCCAAAATTAACCCACCCCCTGCTCAAAATATACACCCCTGCTCAACAGTAACCACCCCCCCATGCTCACACACATGGTACCCCCCCCCTGCTCACATTACCTCCCCCCACCCCCCCATGCTCCACACAGTACCCCCCCTGCGCAAATTACCCCCCCTGCTCAAAGTACCCCCCCTGCTCAAAATATCCCCCCCTGCACAAAATATCCCCCCTGCTCAAACAGTAACCCCCCCCTCCCTACTCACACAGTAAGCCCCTCCTCAAACAAGGTTTTCTGTGGGTGCTCTGTGCACTCGCTGCACTCGCTGTGCTCGGTGTAGGCTGAGGGACGTGTGTGTGTGCGCACACACACTGTCACAAACACACACTGACACACTGGCACACACACACACACACACACACACAGTCAGTGACACACACACATGGACACACACATGGACACACACACTGACACACACACACACACACACACAAAGTCTGTCCATACTGTCTGTGTAGTGTTTCGTCCATAGCCACGAACAGTGCATGTGTCTGGATGTGAAGAGAGAATTGCACATGGCTCATGTAAACAAAGCAGGGACGCCACAGTCTCTTCTTTGAAACCCGATCCGATGCACATGCGCAGTGCTTTGTTGTGATCGTAACACAGCAGTGATATGCTGGGCATTCCTAACACTAACAGGCAATGTGCAGGCAGGAGTTCTGAGGCTTGGAAGTGTCTGATGAGCTAGTAGGGGGAAAAAGACAAAAATAAACCCAAAATACAGTAAGTCTGATAAATCAAAACAATTGCAAACACATCAATAAAGGGAGCAAAAGACCTCACACCAAAACCTGCATTAATTTTAATGTCAAAAAATAAAAAAAAGTTAAGAATAGTGGTGATATTAATCATAGTGCAATTGAATGCACAATTGATTATATGCCTATGATTTAGCCCCTAAGTAGGAATAGAGGTGGGATGAGACACTCATAACCAGGGAATAGATCTCCACACTGACACACACACACTGACACACACGCACACACACTGACACACACTGTCACACACTGACACACACTCTCACACAGTGAAATACACACACACACAGAGACACACTGTCTCTTTAAGGGAGCTTGCCCTTGGAAGACCGAAGCAGAAGCAGGAAGCAGAGACCGGGAGAAGAGCTGCCAGCTGCCAGCTGCCAGCTGCCAGATGCCAGGTAAGTGCTGTGTGCGGTTGCCGCTGCCCCACAGGGTCTGGGAACGCTGGGAGAGTTCTCAGCTTTCCCCCTCCGGCAAACGCGATAGCACTGATGCGGCGGAACGCGCTATAACGGAGTTAAGCTATATCTATCTATATGGCTATACATACAGGGATAATAATTGATTGTTTTGCTAATGTTTATGTTCTTTTCATGTATTACAAATGTATTTAGCAGCTTTATTTATACATTGGTGTGTGTAATGTCATTTTTATTTAGTAACGTCATTTTTAATGGTTTATTTCTGGTAGTTAGATTTGAATGATGGTGGTTACTTTGACTTAGAATTTATTTGCCAATGGTTTGGATTTAGGAATTGAATAGTGAATTGTATAATTGATTTGGATTGTATTGTAATTGGTTTAGGAAATTGATTGATTAATGGTAAATGTATTTATATTGCTTAGTTTCTATTTGATTTTGTGGATGGCATTGGTGGTTAGGGGAAATTGTGTATTTTATTTTGAAATTGATTTTGCATAGTGTATTTTATTTTGAAATTGATTTTGCATAGTCTTACAGTACAGTACATGATGCACAGATTAATTGCATCATGTACACACTCAAATGCAATTGTTTGAGATTTGATATATATTTTTTTAGGTGCTGGTGTGTTGAGAGAGGAACTATCATTTATTTTTAAAAGTGCTGGTGATGAAATGTGCAGCTGGTTTAATTTAATTGCAATGTGCTGATGTTGAGATTCTGATTTCATGTTTTTATTTATACATGTTTATGTAATCCGTTAAACATTATTTGTGTATATATATTATATAAATATATTATAATATACTTAGTTAAGTTATGGTGACAAAAACCCTCCACAGCAAAGCATATAGCAAAAAGAAAAATAAACTGTATGCTCATTTGCATGTCTTAGGCAGGTCTGCAACCCCGCCTTTCACCATTATCACCCAGCACACTGCCACTTCCACTGCAGCAAGGGATTCTGCATGTCATTTCCAGAATCCCTTGCTGCAGTGAAAGTGCTTGTGTGCTGTGTGATAATAGTGAAAGGCGGGATGCAGACCTGCCTAAGACATGCAAATGAGCATACAGTTATATTTCCATTTGCTATATTATATATATATATATATATATATATATATATTATATATTATATAAAATATATATTATATATCCCACTGTACAAATGAACGGGGGCAGGGTGGGTTAACCCCTTAATTACTGATTATTATCCGCTCAGGTTATTAAGGGGTTAGCTGGCATTTGAAAATATTTGGTATGTTTTTCTTTTGCCAACGGTGGCCGTTTGATGCCCGGATGCCTACCATTGCCAGGGTAAGTAGAACTCCATTTATTTCTGCTGATTAATGTATTTAATAATGGGCAAATAATCTATTATCCATATCTGGATAATAATTATTTTGCACATTATTGTACTGAATGTGTTGGGTGGCGGGGGGATTGATGTATTTAATGTATAGGTCAGGTTCATTTTTTTATACAGGGTTTGTTCCTTTTGGTCTGCAGGGGGACCTCTAGAGACCACCTGAGGTCTCCTTGGGCTTTCCACAGGTACCAGGCTGGAGGTGTCCATGGGGGACACCTGCGGGGAAGAATCGGTGGCCCCACATCTGTTAGGGCACCACGGACCCATAGGGGCCACCTGTGGGCCCCCAGACCCCAGTGAGAACCACCCAAGGCCCCTCAAACACCTGTGGGTCTGACCCGGGTCCCCCCAGACAGCCGCGGGCCTACCCGTGGAGACCCCATTGTGGCCTATGGTGACCACCTGGTGGACCAAGGCACCTTGCGGGGACTACCCGTAGGCCTCCAGACCCTGTTTGAAACATGGTTCTGGGCCACTGTGAGATCTACGGACACACGTCTGGGCCACCGAGGACTTGTTGTGTATGTTTTGCAGCACCGGAGGGACATGGGCAGGATGAAGATGAGGATGAAGACGGCCTTCATTGTAGGTGCCTGGAAAAGGTAAGTGTAATATGTATTTACTGTATTTATGGTAATTTATAGGTATTTGAAATGGGCAAATGCGTTATTATCCATATGTGGATAATAGTAATTTTGCCTATTACACAGTCGTATGTGTTAAGGGGGTGTATTTAGTTAGAAATATTGTTTATTTTTTTTGGAGGCACAACATTGGTACCGCAGGCCCGCGGGTACCCCGGGACGGCCGCGGGGACTCCCAAGAGGATCCCCGCACTCCCGCGGGACCCCCGCTTGGTGAGCCGGGGACCCCGGAACCTCCATGGGCTCAGCCAGAGACACCCGCGGGATCCCCGGCCTCCCCCCGCCTCCCCCGCGGGGTCAGCCGGGGACACCCGCCGGCCTGTTGTATGGGTGTTGCGCCTGGAAAAATGTAAACAAAGAAATTTGTTTTGTTTGGCGTGTTTTTAAAGAATGGTCTCTTAGCGTAGTTGAGTAAATCCTGCAGAAGGGCAGAAATCAGCTTATTTAGCTGATCGTACAAGTTTGGTGGGACTTAGAAAAATTTCAGGAAAAAAGGCAGTTTAAGAACGGAAAGTGCTTGTTAGCACTGCTCTGTGAATTGCGCTGAGCGGAATATCACTTTCGCAAAGCACTTTCCGCTCTTAAAGCCACTTTACGGAGCTTAGTGCATAGCCACCATAGTCTTCTGATGGAGAGGGTGCGCTTGGTGATGGAAGGTTGAAGGTCCCATCCATGCCACCCTCCTGCTCCTGCATCCGACATACAGGGACAAGAACTCCAAGCAAACTATGTATCCCCGCTATGTCAGTCTCTATCTTCTCCATGCGCTTCTCCATCTTCTCCATCTGCTTATTCATCTTCTCCACACGTAGATCCATATTCAGCATGGTCTCTAGAAGAAGATCTAGCTTTACCAGCATAGAATTCTCAGGGATATCGATACTGAACCCATTCAGCATGTGGGCTAGCGAGCTGGATCTTGTGCTCGGAGTGCTCTGGACTTCTGAGTGGATGGGTACTGGAGCGGATGAGATAGGGGTTCCCTGGAGAGAAGTGGCAGTGTGGAGTGCAGGAGAAGGTGACCTGTGGGTTCCCGGGAGAGCAGCGTCGTCGCATTTTTTTAATGTTTCCTTCCTCCTCATCCGCATCAACAACAACACCCTCTGTTACACAGACATCATCATCACAACGAAAAAGGACCAATTGTGGTTCTGGTTGCTGTGATGATGATGATGATGATGATGATGATGATGATGATGATGATGATGATGATGATGATGATGATGATGATGATGATGATGATGATGATGATGATGATGGTGGTGGTGGTCGTGGGGGGGGGGTGGGGGGGTGGTGTGGTGAGATGTGATCGGTTGTGTGATGATGATGATGATGATGATGATGATGATGATGATGATGATGATGATGATGATGATGATGATGATGATGATGATGATGATGATGATGATGATGATGATGATGATGATGATGATGATGATGATGATGCCAAACCCCCAGGGTCAACATCATCTTCACCACAGCATAGATGACCACAATTACTTTCACATATTTTTCCACAAATACCAGTTTCATCTCCTGTTGCCCATACATATGGGAATACAACTACTAGAGTCATTGTGTGGCGTTATTTTAAACTATCAAAGGATCAGAGGACTGCCACCATCACACAAACTGTCTTACAACCTTAGATAGCCAACATAATACAAAGGGAAGTTGCAGAAATCTGACAACACATTGTAATGTCACTTGTGGAGATGGAGAAAATTGGCCACTGGCATCAGTAGTATTTGATCCAGTTGAATTAGATTTAGGTGTAAGGGGGATGCTGATAACCAAAAGCAGTGCTGATGATCATGACAATGGGATGGATGCTAGATATGCTCCGGCAAAGTATCAGTTTGCAAAGCAGTTATCATGATGATGTGAGTGCTAATATGCAGCACTCAGCAACAGCAGCCACAGCCTATTGTTCTTGAAGCATTTGATATGTTTAACAAATTCCACAACACCCATGATAGAGCTGTGGTGCTGAATGACTATCTAGCTAAACTTCTTGCTATGCACTTGTTACCATTAAAATTGATTAAATCTGAGGGATTCAGAGAGATTATTGAACATTGTGAGCCACGTTTGACCATCCCAAGCAAATCCTATTTCTCTAACACAGCACTTCCAGAACTATACAGCAAAAATTTTGCATTGGTGCCCTAACACAGTTGGAGAGAAGTAGGGTCCACCTCACTACCGACATGTGGAGGAGTGGAGGTGACTACCTGACTGCTACTGTCATTGGGTGTATTTTACTATTCTTAGCGACAAAAGGTGTAAAAAAAAAAAGTAAACTTTTGCAACAGCAAAATGTTCCGTAGACATGCAACCTTATCTCTGCAGAGAAAAGGCACACAGAGCTTCAGATGTGTTAGCAAAAATACAGAATGTCATACAGTGATGGATAATTGCAAGGGCACTGGAGGTTGTGTTTGTGGCTGGGGATAATGGTTCCAACTTGGTTGCAGCAATTAAACAAGTTAACATGACACACATTCCTTGTTTTGCCCACATGCTCAATTTAGTAGTTACACGTTTCCTAGCTCAGTGTCGGAATGTGCAGAGCATTTTGGCAGTTGCTGGAAAAATATGTGCTCAGTAGCTGATCGTAGACAGCCCGCAGTACCCTGTTTAAGCTAACGGGCAAAACAACCTGCCTCATCAAAAGCTACAAATGAAGGTGTCAACACGCTGAAATTCAACTTTATATACAGTATGCTTAAGCACTTCCATGACCAGCAGAAAGTGGTCAATAATTTTGTCATGTCGAAAGCCAGCTGGCACCTGGATGGGCTAAATCTGCAGCCTAGACAATAGCAAATAATGGGAGAGCTGGGCAGACTGCTGAGGCCCTTTGAGGAAGCCACAATTTTTGTGAGCAGTGATGAAACTGGCATAACTCAGATCATCCCACTAATATTCCTCATGAATTTTTTTTATTGATATGCAGCATAATAATGGCAACAATGATGATGACAAAGATGATATTAATCAAACGGAAAGAGGAATATCTGCAGGCTACACTTTTAGACACTAGATTCAACCGCTTTCTTCCTCTTAAGCTTCAAGTATGTTGGGTTATGTTATTTGTGGTGGTAGGGGTAATGCTGTTGGTGGTGGCAGTGGCAGTAACAGCAGACAAAGTTGTGTTCCTCATTATGGCTAATGCTCCATCACTATGACATGATTCACACTAGCACAGAATCAACAGGCACCTCTAATAGTACTAGTGCTATGACATGGTAGAGTCGTTTATGGGTGATTGTTCATTCCTGCCTCCTGAATCTGATCCTCTTGGGCTGCTAAATCAAAACGAGGCCTGCTCTTTCAAAGGTGGCAGTGGATTGGCTGAGTTGTCCTCCTGCAAGTGTGTGTTTAGTGCAGCAGTTGCCAAAAAAAACTATCCCATGGCAGTGTGGAAAGGCTCACTTTTTATCAAGATGAATAAACATCTGATTCCTCCTAAATATAAAACCCCTGCACCAAGAGAGAGAGAGAGAGAGAGAGAGAGAGAGAGAGAGAGAGAGAGAGAGAGAGAGAGAATGAAAATGAATGTGCAGAGTATGAGCTGATGTTGACTGGCAGAAACAAGTGACAATTAAAAGCGGCAATAATGGAGCAAGAAGCCTGGCTACCTGAGCTGAAGGGGCATGAATCCGCAGCTGCCGTAAACACCAACCATCCCGGAAGATAAGGGGTTAACTTATCCCAGGGGCTGAAAGGACAACAGGAAGAGGATTAAAAGGATGGAAGGATCCTGGAGTCAGATTAGCTCAACCGGAGGGGCCTGGCCCCTCAGCTGCAGTTACAGCAGCCACCAACCTGCCCAGAATGCAAGGGGTTAACTTTGCCCTGGGGCTGCCATTACATGGGGAGGGCACCGGTAGCCACCTGGAGATTGGTGGCTTGGCATCCGTGACAGGACTCAACCTCCCTGAGTTCCTAACTCTCTTGACAGCCTGGGGAGACGGGTCCACACCCGCGGAGTTTATCCAGCTGCTGTTCCGGCTCAGGGCAACAACAGCGGAGGTTCAAGATGAGAGACTGTGCTACATTTGTCAGAAGAAGGGCCACATCAAAGCCCAATGCCCAGACCGGGAGCTGTCGGGCGAAGAACCCCATCAGGGGCACCGCTCACAAGCTGCTAAGGGGTCAGATGCCCGTGTCTGGCTGCAAGAGGATGCAAGCCCAACCGTGGAAACAAGCCCCAGAGGGACGTCCCATGGAGAACCTGCCCTTGTGTCCCCCATGCCAGCAGCAGTGAGCAGAGGATGTCCAAGTGCATCAGTTGAGATGCAGTCTGCAGATGAACTGGGCAGGCACCCACAGAGGGTTACTGTTGATGACCAGCAAGCAGGCAGCTTGCCATATTTGAGTGCTGCTGTTATTCTGGTGCAGCCAGAATATTTGAAGGGGGAGAGGGTTTTGTCCAGGGTAACTGCTGAGGTGCGCCTTGGCAGAGACCTGGAACCAGCGTCCTGTATGTTTGCTGGGGAATTGCCTGCAGTTGCGGCGATTCCTAGGAGCCTGACATCAGGGAGCACAGTGGAATCCACCACCTGCAATTGGAACCTACGTTTCCAGAAGTCTTTGAGGAGACCAGTGAGGTAAGCCAGACCCAGTTGCAGACTGACAATGACGTACTGTTCCCTATTACTGTACCCAGTTTCCCTCCTGTAGAAATGACCGGTGGGTTGCTAGAGTTTGGTATTCAATTTACTGATGCGGTGCCATCAGACCCCAGCCTGGCAGGTAAGGGACTTCGGGCGTCCGAGTCTCAGCTAGGGTGGGCTCTGATAACTACCTATGGCACCGTGGGCCCCTGTCTAGAAAGACAGGGATACGGGGGGTAGAGGAGAGACTGACCTGTAAGTGACCATTAGTGGTCCCCCAGGGGGACAGACAGCAGCTAGCACAGGTAGACTTCCCAATTACCCCGGTGGAGCATCAGGAGGTCTCTCGGATTAGAGCCTCCCTGTTTCAGCCTTGCAATGAGCTGGAGGTATCAGTGGCCGTGGCGAAGTTAGACCACCCCAGGGATACCTGCCAGCCAGGAGCTAAGGCGGTTGTGTCTGCACAGATACTCCTGGACTCATCCCCGGTAATGAGGGACCTGTTTCAGGGAAAAAAGTTAGCACAGGTAGGTCCCTTTGCTAGGATAGAATTGCCTAGGAGGGGGCTGGATGGGCTAGTGGTAGCTGGGGAGGAAAGGCAGCTGGTAGGGAGACTGCTTCAGGGAGAAGTGCCCACACAGGTAGTTCCTGTAGCTAGGTTAGAAGAGTCTAGAGGGAAGCTGAGTGAGGGAGGGCTGCGGGTAGATAGGCAGCCAGAGGTTGCTCAAGTAGTGGAGGTTCTGGGCCTAGGGGTGGCTAGGCAGTGATGTACTGTGGAGCAGGTAGGGATAGGGGGTCGTTGGGCCCCAGGCAGAGGGTAGAAGCTAGGGCTATGCTAGGAAAGTATAGGGCCCTTTGTACTGACATGCCAGGGACAACCCCCAGGATTGGTTCCTCAGTGCTCACAGGAGAGGGCAGCATAGTGAAGGAGGGAGGAGAGAGGCTGGCCCTAGCGTAGGTGATCCATCTTCGGGTCCTTGGGTTGGTTTAGTAACCCTAGTGCCTGAGAAGGGGGATGTTACCCACTTCTGTGGGGGCTGCTGGCAGCCCAAGTCAGGTGCTTATTCCATGTCCCACATTGCTGAGGGTGCAGGGACCAAGCATCTGAGCATTAGGAATCCCAGTAAGGGTTACTGGGGGATTCCCTTGACCCAGGGGCCGAGGGAGAGGGCAGTGGTAAGCATCCCAAGTGGCTTCTGTGGTATAGTAGTGATGCCACTCGGGGTGGGGACTGCCCTAGGGAATAATATGGTGGGGTATGTAGGAGTAGGTCTGCAGGAGGATATGCAGGTGGTCCCAGGGCAAGGGCAGATGGGGCCCCTACAAGAGAGTGTTGTGACCTCCACCATGCCTGACTTGACCAGAAAGCGACGGTCTGTGCTTATTAGCTGGTCTCCTGCCTGTGAAGAGACATGCCAGGCTGTGTGCAAAGTACAGCCTTATCTGAAGGTAGGCCCTTCACTGTGGCCCCTGTCCACCATTCATTGGGTGGGTTGAAGAGGGCATCAGGGGATAAGGAGAGACTGTTACGTTGGAGCCCTGCTCTGCAAGACTTGGACTTCACTATTCAACGTAACAGGAACTCTCTCTCAAAGAAAATCCCTCTGGACTTGTGTTCTTCAATGGTGCCAGGGGTGACCCATTTCCCGGGTGGGGTAATGGGCCGCCAGGCACCCATTGAGAAGGGGAGGTGTCACGGGGAGGGTGGTGGTTAGCCCGGTAATAAAGGGGTTACCCCAAGCTGGCCACCCCTACCATCGTGTGGAAGGGGAGGGGTCAACTATAATAATGGTTAAATGTGTCTACATTCCCCTGCCTCAGTACAACATGTATTCCCCTTTGGTTTTAATGTATGTTCCTGGTTACATGTGTTCCTGTTCCTACAGTGATTGCACCAAACATATACACAGGGATCAGGTTGGAAGGGCAAGGGTCAAATGTATTTTGTTTTATGACCCTTTGTTTGCTCCTTCCCGCCTTTTAGGCCACCATTTGCAATGAGGTACAGAATGCAATGTATTCCTATGCAAGATTTACAGGGCTGTTGCAATTACTGTTAAAGACCAACAGATGGTGCCCGAGAGTATATGCGAAGATCCTCCATTGAAAAGCAATGGGCTATGCTTTAACATAAGCGTTCCCCAAAAGCTTATTTCAAGGTTCAGGAGACACCCCGTCATACAATGTAGCTACTTGGGGATACTGTTAAACCACAGTATCCGAAAGTTGCTACTGTTCAATTATCCCTCAATTGACGTGGGAAATTAGGTCAGAGTTTTGAATTTTAATATGAAATAAGTATTAAAATGCATAGCTCAAAAAGTATAACAGCTAAATCCGACGGGCAATGTCCACGGGAAGGGGCCGCGCCAGCCGCGAGGGTCACCACCATTAAAGCAATGGCGAAAGAAAGACTGCTGTTTTAAAATTAGGTTTTGGTCCTAAAAACATTATCTACGGTTCGGTAATACCTGGAGGGCTGACATTTGTCCACGAGGCAGAGACCCCTGAGACAGGATTGCATGGCAGGTTTCAGCCCTCTCAGATTAACCAAACGGAGTATTTTTGATATATATAAATTGTGATATATTTCTGTATACTGTTGCGGCAGCTTTTATTCTTACAAATCACCGGCTTTTACCTGGCTTGTCCCTGGAATGCCACGCTGTTCACGTGGAGCATGCCGTGCTCCTTTTGCCGTCCCAGCCAGGGTCATGCCCGGCTGACGCGCGGTTGATGGGTTTATTGATAATGGTTCGGATTTAAATAGGCTGCAATGCTTCGCGTGTCCGCCAGATGGCAGAAATTCATGAATTGTAATGCGCCGAATCAGTAATGTGTCGGCTTGCAGGTGTTTCGTTTAAAAAAGATACTGTACCACAGTGTGCCATTGTAACTTGGCCTTGGCCTTGAGACTGAAGGAAGAGTTGCCAAAATGTATCAATTTAGCCTTTCATATTAAAGAAAGACAAAGACCAGTTTCAGTGTGTGTTACACTATTCTCCAGAGACCCACCCACCATGAGTGTTCAAGTGCAGCCTGCTTTCCAAAAACCTGACAGAAGATACGCGTATTTGATATGGGCTGCGATTAATGCAACAGAGGATAAGATGGCAACAGTTGCTCAAATTTATCAGTATTTTATCGAAAACTATGACTTTTACAAATTTTTGCCAACTCCTCATACGTGGAAGCGTGCAGTAAGGAAAAGGTTATGTAGTGACCCCTGTTTTCACCATATTGTGCCCCAATTTGTTGGAGGGTATTGGTGTATATCACCGGGTTTTTCCCATATCTATGATCATGGAGGCGGCAAAAGGCAAAGGGTCGTGTTAAAAAAAACTAAGAAGCGACAGTCGCTGCCAAGCAATGCACCAGCACCAGCACCGGCTTCCAATGACGGTCCCACTGTCAGTGACAACCCTGAGCCTGAGGTTGAGCTGGATTTGGTGTGCAGCTTTGGTGAAGATTGCATGTACCTAAGCGATTTCCAGCCTCACCTGCTGACTATAGGTGGACTAGTCCCGCTGCCAACTATCGACGTGGATGATGAAGAAAGCTGGACTGGCAGTGGACCGGCGCCGGCGCAAGCTGAATGGGAAATTCAATGGTGAGTACTGTCTTGTTGCCGTATTATTTTGGTGGGGCTGGCTGGGTACTTCTTTAGGGGGCTGACCATTACTGTACATTAAAACTTTTCTTTTTTTTTCCTCAGAAAAGAAAATGGCTAACGGGAGGATTTCGTTGGATAATATTGTACTGTATGCTGATGTTTTCCAGCCATACAGTATACTGTGTAATAAACCCGAATAAATAAAACTATGCATTTATTCTACATACAGTATTCAGTATCGTTTCATTATGTGTCTTCCACAGTATACTGTACAGTGGTATACAGTGCCTAACATCTATGGGCAAAAATAATTTTATTCCTAGGTGCCCTAGAACAGAAGTTCCCACCCCAATTGCCCGTGAACTTGACCGCGGCCCTAAGTAGTTCCCACGCCAATTGCGTGAATATAATGTAAAATTACCCGTTCTGTGGGTCTGAGTGGGTTGAAATTTACCTGGTCTTCATGCGGGAGGACCCTTGCCATAGTGGCAAAATATCAGCCTTGCATGACCCCCGGAACCGGTGGTACCAAAAGACAGTTTAAAATCACATTACCAAAGTGGCTTTTTTTCTGCCATGCAAGTCAATGGCAGAAACCTGAACTTTAACATTACCCTGACTCCGTTCTGTTGCCACGAGAGGGTCGCAATTTGCCATGCAATCCTGCCGCAACTAGGACTGCATGGTCACCGAATCTGAGCCCTCTAGGTCAAACAGAACCGGAGTTGTGGGTTCCAGGTTTCTGCTCATTCTGACTTAGCCGGTTCAAAGCTTTCTCTGCCATTGCGCTCAATAGTAGGACCCTCTTCGCCGGCGTGACCCTTTCTCGCCGCCATTACTGCTCGGACACTGTTGGGGTCAAGTGAGGGGGTTCCTAACATCTAGGGGCAAAATGAATTTTATTTCTAGGTGCCCTAGAACAGAAGTTCCCACGCCAATTGACCTAGTTCCCACACCAATTGCCGTAGTTCCTACGCCAATTGCGCGACCAGGCAGTTAAAAATCAGTGAAGCAAGCCTCTACATTTGTTACACTGGCAAAGGAGCAAATGGAAACAATGTGAGGCAATTCAAAATGGTCTTTTATTGGTGGAGTCAGTACAAAAACATTTATTTACAAATACTGTACAATGTTGTAACATTTAAAGTGCACAGCAATTCTAACCATCAACACACAATAATACATACTGCAGCCTTTATTAAATTCTTCTGCCACAAAACATTTTTGGTGCATGTTTAACAGGTGCATGTTTAACAGGGAGTTAAAGTGACTTGCTTTTAATGTACTGTATTTGGGGGTTGTCTTTGGGGGTTTATTCATCAAATTATTATGATGAACTGCCTTTTGAAATTACAGTGCTGTTAATTATTTCAGCCACACACCTCCAGAGTCTTTAATCCCTCCCTAGCCAAGCGTCAATCGGCTGAGTCACCATAGCCTACCATCCCCCTCTCTCCACTGGGTCGTTGATCTTCTGCATATTGCCATTGTGTTCTTAATCCGCCCATAGCCGAGCTACGAACACTCAGCACGCCTGCGTCTAATCACACCATCCCCCTCCCCAACCCTTAGAGGCCTGTTGTTTGAACGGTAATGCTTTCGAAAATCCCCTCTCGAATTTGAAATGTAAATCTGATGTGCACAGCACTGTGAGAATTGAGAGTACACTGATACAGAATTTCATCAGGGTGTGAAAATATTTGTCAGTCACTATGGTTTACAGTCACATGTTTTTTATACAATACAGTACATTCTTTAATATCTTTAAAATAAAAATATATAAATCCTGTATATACAGGGTCTGAGCAGTAATGGCGGTGAGAAAGGGTCGCGCCGGCGAGGAGGGTCCTACCATTGAGCGCAATGGCGGAGAAAGCTTTGAACCGGCTAAGTCAGAATGAGCAGAAACCTGGAACCCACAACTCCGGTTCTGTTCGACCTAGAGGGCTCAGATTCGGTGACCATGTAGTCCTAGTTGCGGCAGGATTGCATGGAAAATTGCGACCCTCTCGTGGCAACAGAACGGAGTCAGGGTAATGTTAAAGTTCAGGTTTCTGCCATTGACTTGCATGGCAGAAAAAAAGCCACTTTGGTAATGTGCTTTTAAACTGTCTTTTGGTACCACCGGTTCCGGGGGGTCGTGCAAGGCTGATATTTTGCCACTATGGCAAGGGTCCTCCCGCATGAGGACCAGGTAAATTTCAACCCGCTCAGACCCACAGAACGGGTTATTTTACATTATATTCGCGCAATTGGCGTGGGAACTACTTAGGGCCGCGGTCAAGTTCACGGGCAATTGGCGTGGGAACTTCTGTTCTAGGGCACCTAGGAATAAAATTATTTTTCCCATAGATGTTAGGCACTGTATACCACTGTACAGTATACTGTGGAAGACACATAATGAAACAATACTGAATACTGTATGTAGAATAAATGCATAGTTTTATTTATTCGGGTTTATTACACAGTATACTGTACGGCTGGAAAACATCAGCATACAGTACAATATTATCCATCGAAATCCCCCCATTAGCCGTTTTCTTTTCTGAGGAAAAAAAAAGAAAAGTTTTAATGTACAGTAATGGTCAGCCCCCTAAAGAAGTACCCAGCTAACCCCACCAAAATAATACGGCAACAAGACAGTACTCACCATAGAATTAAAATTCATTTTCCCCCAGATGTTAGGAACCCCCTCACTTCACCCCAACAGGGTCCGAGCATGTACAGTACTGTACTTTAAAATAAATTAAATATGCAATTTTACTATTACTGCGCGCGCACGCACAGACTGTGTACTGTAGGTTGAACCGCGAAGGTTTTAGACTTCAGAGACAACAGCTCGCAAACGCCCCCATGCGTTTTTACACGGCATTGCAGTATTGCAGCCAGCGGGAATAAAATGCTTAAATCACAGCCGCGAAAATAACGCTATACACCCCGGGAGAAAACGACACAAAACCGCACACCACCGGGATCTTCTGAAATTCGCGGAGCTAGCCAAGTAAGAATAAAGTTGGTCGCCACTGTAGTCAGGGCTACCCAATTAGCCCGCAAAAGTTCCTGGCCATTTGGAATTGTAATGAGCCATCAGGCGCCGGTGTGTCTGTGTGCCTTGTCCTGAACAAAGCTTCACCCCCAAGATTAAGTATGCAGGAGGGAGAAAGAGCAGGACATGGTTGTTTAGGTTTAAGTGCCACAAATCACACCTCCAGTCAGCGTTTCCCCTGTGAAGAAATACAGATGGTAGACTCAGAGGCACCATTCTTAAGAGTGGGTCTAAGAAAATGGACCTCTGACTAGAAGAGTACCCACCCCCTGTGGGCATGTACTATCTTGCTTCCCATGTGAGCTGGCAAAAGGTAATTGGGTCCAGGTAATTGTTCTACAATACCTGAGTCCCAATGTTAGGGATAGAGCCCACATCCCATATAAACGATTGCAAGCTCTATGCCCATGGTCTTCGTTGTCTTCGTTATTATACCTGAATTGTTCCTGTCGCTGGAAGAACTGCTAGCCTGAGTCCTGGGCTATTTCATTGTCCCCTTCCCAAGTAAGTGTCTATATTTCCATTTGTTATTTGTCCAACATTGTGTGTCCACCTGTCTTTTAAGGAATAAAATATCTTTATTATATCACAGTCATATTCAATTCAACCCAGAGTATTTGGTGTATATTATAACCCTGTGGCTACCGTGACAGGTATTTGTAGAATTTGTACTTTTCAATTATATACTTTTAGATATCAGATAATGTTGCACTATTATCTGTCCTGATTTGACTGCATGCCTGTCTCTTTTGGCAAGGAGTAAGTGCCATGTCCCATGCCATGCACAGCAAACTACAAAAGTTATGACACAGGTTCCATAAATGCAGTGTTTTTAAAAAAAAAATGTATTTATTTTATTTATAACAACATTTATATAGCACCCTTATCCAGAGTGCTGTACATTAGTTAGTAAAACTTATTTGGTTGGTGGGCAGGGAAGGGAACATTATGGACCAGGCCAAGGGTTGGGAGCATTTAAAAGCTTGATTGGTTTGTGGACAGGGCCCTAGGTAAAGTCCCTGGATTTAATCTGGTCGATTACATAGTCATATGTCTGACAGTGGGGACAGTGGTGTCAATTGGATCTATTTGGTGGGTGACTTAGGAGGGTTTTGGAGAGGCATTAGGAAGGTTTAGGAAGGATGAGGGAAGGGGAGATCATGGCCGTTGGGGAGTGTGGGGGTGAGGGAGGGGATTGGAAAGGAAGTTGATGGGAGCTCATTGAATGAGATGGAAAAGAGTTGAGTTTTGAGTTGCCTTCTGAAGATAGTTAGGGAAGGGGCAGATTGTATGTGGTGGGGTAGCTTTTTCCAATGCAAATTATTGTAATCGAGAGGCGGTACGGAGGGCTGGGGGGGAGTTAGGGTTGGGGAAGTCCAGGAGCGAAGAGGATTGGAAGGGGTGTAGCGAGAGATGAGTGCTGAAAGGTAAGGAGGAGCAAGACTAGGGAAAATTGTATAAACCAGGGTGAGGAATTTGAAGAGGGAACGTTGTTTGGATGAGTAACCAGTGGAGTTGGGAGAGGAGAGGGGTGGCGCAGGCAGAGCCAGGGCGATTGAGGAGTGTATGGGCTGTAGTGTTTTGGATTTGTTGGAGGGGTATAGAGAAGTAGAGGGGGAGACAAAGGAGAAGGGAGTTACAATAGTCGAGATGGGTAAATATGAGGGAGTGGATGAGAAGTTTGACTGAAGAGAGAGAAATGAGTGGACACATTTTTTTATGTTGTATACGTGGTAGCAATAGGTGGTTGTGATAGAGGTGATGTGTTGGGCAAAGAGGGGGGAAGGATCAAAGGTGACTCTAAGGTTGCGAGCATAAGGGGGGAGGAGATTGTGGTAATTGGGGAGCATGGAAGGGAGGAAGAAGCAGGAAAGTAGATAATAAACTGCAACAGTGGATATGTACAGTACTGTACAAGGTAATTAGACAGAAATATAAAATGTACACATCTTCACCCCAGATACCTGCTGTAGACACTGTACTGTAGCATTCAGAGTATAATATGCAAATAGGGCAGTGTGCCACCTGTTGGAAGTGCACTGAACTGCAACATCACACATAATTATTCCGTTTGGCCACAAATGAGGTCTGTGCACGCTTACTCCAGCAAGGTGTATGGTGAGGTGGCGGATAATTTGCACACTTTATGGATGAAATTTCACATAAATCATGATTTATCTGTATATGTGAAAACACCTGACATATTTTGGAAATTTGCAATTTTAAAAACAGTATTTAGAATATATTTTACATATTTAAATTAGAATGTTTCCGAGTTATCTAAGGTGAAAGGCTTGAATTATTAACTCCTTGATGGCCATAAATGGATGAGTCATGTTAGAAATATAGAGCCCGAGGCCTTAAATGATGCCTAATCAAGAGCTTGATTGCCCACATCCAATATGATGCAATCTATGTCCCCTGACAAGCAATCCTTCATCTTGATTGATGCCTTTGCTCCTCTGTTGATTAAATAATAATCCTCTTCTGATATTTGTTGAAAAATTAAAACTTTTCTTCTGTCTCTCCATTTATTATTACAGAAGCCAATCCTCAAGAGAGGGAGAAGCCCTTGTATTGTGCCTGTTGTCATCTCTTAACATATATTTGGTGACCATGTGGTTAACCAGTCAAATTAGATTATCTGATTCATCATGTATAAACTGCTCTTACCAATCTTGTCAATCTCACTTGTGTTTGCAACATTCATATATTAGATGGAGAAAATCATGAGATGAAAACTGACATGTTTGTGTCTGGATAGAGAGGTAAGTTATTGCAAATTGAAATAAATCTGGTCTTCAATGGAAGGAAATACTGAAATACTTGAATTCTATTTCTGACACAAATTGATTTACTATTCTACACATGGAGTGCATATTTTGAAAACAAAGTTAATAAGAGATGGCTGTCATTTTGCAAATGTAAATTAACATAAGGCAATGAGTATCCCTGAGGGGGAACTACTTCATTAGGATAAATCAGAGTCATTGAGCAAGCTAGATTTATTGGAGGATCTCTTCATTCGAAAACTGATTACAGCAGATGTTTCAGGCTGATACAAAATGCCTCTCTAGGTGTAAAGCTTCAGAAGTTCTCAAGTTCCGACCAGCTGTAGTCTATAAAAACCAGGTACAGGCATACCCCAGTTTAAGGACACTCACTTTAAGTACACTCGCAAGTAAGTGAGTACACTCCCAATATGCAAATGGCAGCTCGCACATGTGCCTGTCAGCACGTCCTGAACAGCAATACCAGCTCCCTACCTGTATCAAAGCTGTGTGCAAGTGGGGAGACTATAGAGCCTGTTACAAATGCCTTATTTACATCAGTTATGCACGTATATAATGATTGCAGTACAGTACATGCATCAATAAGTGGGAAAAATGTAGTGCTTCACTTCAAGTACATTTTCGCTTTACATAAATGCTCTGGACCCATTGCGTACATAATGCGGGGCATGCCTGTAAATAACTATAATTGCAATATGAAACAATTATTTAGGGAGAATATAAAGGCAACTCTAATATAATCATGAAACATACAGATGTAGTAGGTGTTATTGCACCCACTAAAACAAGCCAGCAGGTGAAATAGTCCTGCCCCTTTTCTACAAGTGCTAATGCCTTTTCAATGGTGTCTGCTCCTGCTGGGGCGTTGTGTGTGTCTTGTTGCAATGTGCAAGCAGGAGCATTAACAGCTGCTACGTCTGTACATGTAAACAGAGACAAAAGTCATGAAACCGCTAAAAAGTCATACATTTCATCCAAAACATGGAGGTTATCATCAGATGTGAATATTATAAAATAATGAGAATTTTTACCTGAAATATTGGTGGAGGATGATTAATGTAATAATCTCTTGATGATTACTAGTTGGTGTTGACTGATATGATGGAAGCCTACAAAAAAAGTAGAATTTAAGTAACTTGTAAACCTGTTAAACTAATGGTGATAAAGATAGACATTAGCAATATCAGCATATATTTATTGTTTCATTTTCCATACCCACAATATTATAACATTATTGTATTGTTTATAGCCGAATACTGGCTTTTATACTGCAGAACCAGTAAAAAACATAATCTACTGTAACTATAAAAAAACAACAATAAAACACTTGAACGATAGAGTCTGCCCACTAACAAACTCCTACTTTAGACAAATAGGGCATAAGAGCTTTATTAGGGGTCTATTAACAGCAAGCAGTTTTGCATTTAAATACATCTTGCTGTACAGCATTCATTAAAATGTTCTCGCATAAGGTTCTCAACAAACATTGGGGTATTCATCAAAGAGATCCAATTATAAAAACAATTCTACCTACAGTACCAAGCCCCAAATGGTCTTTAGAAGGGCACAGAATTTGTAATTATACTTGGCACCTAGCTGCCCCATCAGTAGTCAGAGACAACATGAGTTCACATGGTTACAAGACCTCAAAGGCTACTACATTTGTAATAGATGCTTAGGGTGCAACTTCAGTGCCAAATGCAAAAAGTTCAGGTTTAACGTAACAGGCACTGAATATGACATCAACACCTTTGTAAACTGCAAAAATAATTTTTGCGTGTATTTACTCGAATGCCCTTGTGGGCTTCAATATGTCGGCAGAACCAGTAGACCCCTCATGGGGCGGTTTGCCGAGCATGTGTATAAGATTGTAAGCTCTTCGGGGCAGGGATTTCCTTTCCCATTGTCTGATTTTTGCTGCACTTATTGTATTTTTAAACTTCCCTGTACTTTGTGAAGTGCTGAGTACACTTTTGGCGCTATATAAATAAAGGCATACATACAATACAATACAACATCAAGAGGGGTTTTGAGACCCATAGTTTCTCCAACCATTTCAAAATCAAGAATGGCCAAAACCTCGAAGGGTTAATATGCAAATGCATTGACCATCCAAAAGTATACTGGAGAGGGGGGGGACAGGGTGGGTGTGATATCCAGACGTGAAAGCTTCTGGATATTCACACTTAAAACGTTATCCCCCAATGGGTTTAACATTGAGTTTGATTTAGCCTAATTTCTTAATGAATGATATGTTAATTTGGCGTTTTTGATCACCAATCCATGTTATCCTCGTGAAACCAAGAATCTTGTTAGAACAGAATACATTTGTCCAAATTTCATTTGATATATATATATATATATAATTCATATAGCTTTTATATATTTTATATACAGTAGATCATTTATATTGTTTTTAATATTTTTGTTAGCCTGTACATGTGGAACACCTACCCCACTGGCCCTGTGATTGCACTTCTGTCTTTGTGTGGTCCCCTGTACTGTTACTTAACAGTTTATTAGTATAACCTAGTGGACCCTTACATTTATGGCAATTGAAGGGTTAACATTGTAAGGTATAAATAACACATGGGATGATAGACTCTACAATCCCCTGAGGAAGTGGCCAGTAGCGTCATGAAATGCATTGGGAGGAGACTAATTACGTTGCTGACCGAGGAGTGTGGAGTGAGCCTTTCAGTGACGTCACCAGTGCGCTCGTCGGGACACATGATCACAATTGTTGGGGCAAGCGCGCAGCAAACACTGACACTAACTGAGGCTCTGTTTGGACACGCTGCAGACGGTAAGATTGTTTCATTTATAGCAGAGACACATTGCAAGTGTGATTGTCTGCTTTGTTTCTTTTAAATTAAAACTTTGTAGTTCTGCACCATCTCTTTTCCCTTTGGTCTGAGTGAAGCAACGAAGTTCAAGAAGCAGCAACACGTGGGGTCCATGGAGCAGCAGGAGAAGACGTTGGCACAAGCACAGTTTCTATCAACTGAATGCATTGCAAGCCCACTTTGTAAATAGGCATTTAATTAGTTTTAGATAGGGCATCATATCTGGATTTTGCATACTGCACTATTGTGTGTCCCCTTCTTTTTGTGTATTATGCATTAGGATGAACACTATCCACAACGAGGACACTATTTAAACAGGATCCAGGACTGGAATTATTCCAGATTGAAGTATTTTCGTGGACTTTTTTGGGGACATTAGTACATTATAGTGGTAATCCATTTAATGTTTTCTGTCAGATATATGTGCCGGTGATTGCATTTGTTTATTTTTTTCTCGCGTAAGAGTGGAAAAAAGAGACAGAAAATAAAAAATACCTGTTTTTGGACAGCTCTAATTATCAGTGTAATTGAAAAAATCTCAATGTCCCAAGTTTTATTATCCTAATATTTTGCCCTGCAATATTATACAAATTCTGCAAGAAATACAAAAAGTGTACATTTAATTTCAGAGAAAGTCAATTAAATGTATTTCAACTTTCAGTTCATAAATGCACATTTTGCTGTAATTCTGCTGCAAGCAAGAATATTTTTCCAAGACAACTCTATTGGCGAAAAACCAGCAACCAAATTCTTCCAAATCAAACATTATGCGCCTGGCAATTTGTTGATAAACTACAAGATTGCAGAGTTTGACAAAAATATCGTTCTTTTAATATTTAATTATTTTACCACTGAAACATATGAAGAATAAACAAATGAGTTGGTAGGAATATCAAGTTTTCAAATATTTTTTTATCATAGCTGTGTCAAATGTATTTTGTTAAGCAACTTTTCAACTAGCTATCTAAATATGGATATATGTGGCATTAGATTAACTAGTGCTTTCAAGTTCCAACAATATTTTGTGGCAAAATACAGTAAGAAACAATGATCTACTACACATAAGGAACACACAATTTAACACATTACACACTAAACTTGACCTCAACACAATATGTTCTCCGTAAAAAACCCTAAACAATAATCCTAATTTCACCAATAGCAAGTGGTACTGATAGGTTACTGCTCAAAGTAGGACATATTACTGTACTGTATATGCATGTACAGTATTACTAAGATATGAAAGCGGATACCATAGTAGCGGGAATGCCTTAACTGTTAGAACACATCTGCTATGTTTGTGCACACAATGAAACTTCAATGTTGGTGAAGCAGATTTGTCATTGTCGTAGCATGCATGGGTGTTGAAGATCTGAATTGAATATACTACTGAGAAGTGTGGGATATATATTACTTTAGAAAACACTGACATTAGATTGCAGCAGTTATAATGGTTTGTTAGATACATTTACAATATATTCTGCTTCCCTACAGCTCAACACAGTATGCTTTACAGTATGTGTTCCTATTTGGAATTTAAGTCAGGGCATTTTTTACAACAACAATGGAGAGAAAGATTCCAATCAGAGGAGGCACTATAGTCTGGTGCAAAAATATGCCATGAGTGATAAATAATAATACATTTGAATTAATCATATAAGTTTATTTTTTTTCATGCTAGATTCATATCATTTACTGTAGATGATTTGACAATATGGTATTCAGTGTTTAAAATATTTTATATATATTCATTCTACTATATATATGTAATTATTGTATTTATATTGTTTCATATTATTCAAAGACTAATTGTAACAGTGTTTCCACCACCCGGTTGGAGATTTGGCCATTACTGGTCATGTGGTGCAGGAGGACTGAGTCGTCCGCCAGTGGTAGTGGGGACACAGGACTTATCTTCTGGGGTTCATACCCTACATATCTCTTTAGCAGTGCAGCGCCTCCATCTGCTGTAGGCTCCAGGAACTGAAGGTGATCTTCCACGGTGTAACTATTACCTCTCCCCCCAGTAAGGTCACTCACCTGGCAGGAGGTATAACAACAATAACAATTTATTAGCTCTTCTGTACAGCACAGTAAAAGGGCAGGCTTCTGCACCAATACAGTAATTCTCAGCTACCACTGAAAGATGGTCCCTACAGACCAAGGGCACCTGCAGCTATCCTAGCAAATCCCTGCCTCCCTAGCAGAGACAGAGGTATGGTCCACACTCACTCTCCCCTGGAGGGAGGAGGACTGGAGAAGGCCCAATAATCAGCCTCTCCACTGTGTGGATGACTCCTGACGAAGCTACACGCCTAGTGAAACGCGTAGAGTCGCCCACGTGACGTCATCAGAGGACTCCACACCGCTCCCCCTTGGATGTTGCGCTGAGCTGTACCACAGATGTGAGAACTGCGCAAAAGACCCCCCTATAATCAGGACATCTACCTGCAGCTTCACACACGATTGATTCGGACAGTGCTGAGCTGAGACGGAGAGGTCTGTGCTGGAGGCAGCGGGGAGTAAACTTATCTGATGACATCAGCATATTATGTGTCTTTATTCTTATGTCACTGTGTAAGTGTTCATTTTTAATTGCTTTTATAAAATTATTTCTTATACTGGATTACGCTATGGATGTTCTTTCTCTCTTTACCCTGATTGGTGAATTTCCCTGAGTGACACCGTATGCTATCATATCTGATTGAAGTTCCTGCATTTCACACACCAGAGTCAAGCTCATTGCCACTGTTCTCTGAAACGCCTTATCTAGATTGATACCACGTGAGTCTCCATCTGACCAAGTGTTTAATACACATCACTGCTATAACCTTAATTTGCACTATGTTCTATTTATTTTTTATTGCATATTGAACCTGCGCTCCCCTACACCTTGAGGAAATCTTCACTGTGTGACCTGCCTTCTTCAAGTGGGGAAAGGCACACCGAATTTGGGGCAGTACTGTCCTTAAGTACTGCCAGGATGAGGATATCAGGTCTGGCTCATGAATGGTCATGCCCAGGCCTGATGTCACCGCCTCCCGCTGTCACACAAGTGCAGCTCCTCGGAGGGGGAAAACCCCATATAAACTACTGGCAACCTGATTTTTCCAGGTTTTACTTCAAGCCCAAGGCAGAATAGTAGCCATCAGGTGATCTGGCTACATAATAAAAAGATTTTTAAAAATAAATTAAAAATCATACTGTATAGTTAAAATAAATCTAATGACACACATTGACTACGAAGAACCGCCTATGGCAGAGAATAAAAAAAGTTTGTCAAGAAAAACCTCAGACATACTCCTTAGTAAGGATTCCTGAGTAGTTGTTTTTGGGACTCAAATCCGTAGTGCTTGCACAGAGAATGTTCACTTAAAGACAGCTGATAATATCCTGCTTCTGTGGTTACTCTTACTGAGTCAGCGATGCCAGTACAGTATGTAACTGTATAGCTAGAGTCTAAGATTGCAGTTGGAATTTATTTTGCCCACTTTAGTAGTTTGCCATTTAGTTTTTATCAGAAAAGGGGGGGAAAGGAAACCACACAGTGGATGTGTCTCCTAAAAGAATTCACTATTCTGCACTCCTACTAAATTTTAAAATTTAACTTTTAATATATTTACATAAAACATATGTTACCAAATCGTTGTGTATTATGCATTAAAAATAAATTAAAGATTTATGTATATGTATATAGCAATTTTGCGTGGTATTTTAATTGTATAATTACTGTTCTACACACATATAGCATACATAACGACTAGGCCCAGGACTGGGCTTAGAACTTTGGTAATACAGTCATTAATATAGTGGTAATATTTAATATAATTCAATATCAAGGGCTGGGAAACAACGCAGTGGGCATGGAGAATAATGTGGCTGTACATATATAAAAATATATATAGTGTGTATGGTAAACCATTTAAAAACAACAAGAAAACACAGGGTAGATAGCAAGGTGTAACCAGGGAAACCTTCCTGATCAAATAAAGGGTGTATAAGTAAACCCCTAATTGAGTCCATTGGGGCTCCTGGTTTTTAATTTAAAAATCCATTCTGCTTCAATACGAAGCAGTGATTGGTCAATATTACCCCCTTCAAGCCCAAGGCAGAATAGTAGCCATCAGGTGATCTGGCTACATAATAAAAAGATTTTTAAAAATAAATTAAAAATCATACTGTATAGTTAAAATAAATCTAATGACACACATTGACTACGAAGAACCGAATATGGCAGAGAATAAAATAAGTTTGTCAAAAAAAACCTCAGACATACTCCTTAGTAAGGATTCCTGAGTAGTTGTTTTTGGGACTCAAATCCGTAGTGCTTGCACAGAGAATGTTCACTTAAAGACAGCTGATAATATCCTGCTTCTGTGGTTACTCTTACTGAGTCAGCGATGCCAGTATAGTATGTAACTGTATAGCTAGAGTCCAAGTGAGCTAGCAAGGTCCCCTTATTCCACTTCACTTACATGTGAGTATCTGTATATATATATATATATATATATATATATATATATATATATATATATAATACTGAGTTAAGTTATGGTGAGTAAAAAAAGTGACAAAAACCCTCCACAGGAAAGCAAATATGCAAATACAACTGTATGCTCATTTGCATGTCTTAGGCAGGTCTGAAACCCCGCCTTTCCCCATTATCACCCAGCATACAGCACTTCCACTGCAGCAAGGGATTCTGGGAAATGACATGCAAAAGAGCACACAGTGTCACTTTTTGCCTCAAAAACCATTTTTAACATGGTTCCCTATAGGCTTAAGCTTGCTGCATGGTCACAGCCTATCCCATAGCCTCTTTGCATACACAGTTAGATCAGCCCCACACTGATGAGACCCATTAAGGTCGAAACAGCTGTCTGTGGGTGGTTTTCTGGGTATGCACCTTAACCCTGGCTGTGCTCAAGGCTGTGACCATGCCTTTCACATGTAATTAACTTCACATCAGTTATTGTCACAGAAGATTTAGTGTTTCCTGACAACATGTATTGTGTGTTGTAAACTATCAGCTAGGAGTTGGGAGGTTACAACAACCTTTCATTCATTCTTCTTTCACACTGAGTCGAAACATCATTGTTACTTCAAGCATAAACTTTTAATTTGACACAAATTAAAAATTATGAAAACATGTTATGTGTTACACTGTGATAACAACTCTCATTATATTGAAAAACAAGTGAAAGTTCCATGGCAGTTCATAATGTCTTTCTTTATTTGTAGAACCAGATGTTGCCACTCAAGGACAAATTCACCCAAGTGACCATGAAGATGTTCCCACTCCTGGATTAACCCAGCATTCAAGTCCTCCTGCTCGTGACACCTACTCAGCTATTGCAGCTTCTGAAGAAAGAATCTTGGGTGAAGAAAATTGTCGCCATTCAGAAATGATGTCAGTGCTTGAAAGGATGATATCACTGCAGGAAAGGTCAATATCACAAATGTCACAAATTGAAAGAGTCATCATCCAAGTTCCTAAAGAAATCCAAAATGTATACAGGACATTACAAGCAATAGTTGTGAATCTAAGCCAAGCAAATCAGTTGCAAATTACTGCAAGAGAACAACAATTCCACTTTACCCCATCTGAGGATGGATCTTTACATGCTGCTACTTTTTCTACAGAGTCATCAGTTCTTCATTCCCCAGTTGTGGATGATACTGGTACAGTAGGAGCAAATTCTGTGCAGGTCCCTGTCAACATCCAACCGCTTACATCTGTTCAAAATCAGGAACGGACACCTACAAATGAGACATGAAAAAGAAAGTTAGGGCAACAATTACTACTAACCAGCTTTTGGAAAAAGATTAAAACACCAAAACAAGAAACTGCTCCAACCTCAGTCGTGCAATGTTTAGCAACTGGTTCACAACTGCCACAGGCCACACCCAGTGCCCCTGAAGTGCCACAGGCCACACCCAGTGCCCCTGAAGTGCAACAGCCCACACCCAGTGCCACTGAAGTTCCACAGCCCACACCCAGTGCCCCTGAAGTGCAACAGCCCACACCCAGTGCCACTGAAGTGTCACAGCCCACACCCAGTGCCCCTGAAGTGCAACAGCCCACACACAGTGCCCCTGAAGTGCAACAGCCCACACTTAGTGCCACTGAAGTGCAACAGCCCACAAACAGTGCCATAGAGCTGCCACAGGCCAGTACAAGTCATACAGTTAACGCCAAAGTACTTGGCAAAGGGAAAAGGCAAACACAACAGCCAACAAGCCGGTCTGTGACTCACTCTCAAAAGGATAAACAAAAATAAATAATCACATTCACTAAATGTGTTGGTGTCCTGGTGGTGTTTACTGCAGACTAGTTCATGCATAGTGTATGTATGATCATGTACAGATGCTTGATAACATTCAAGTATGTCCTTGTACACATGAATGTTTAGAAATGCTCACTGACTGATTTAAGGCATATTTAATAACATATGAATATGTATTAATCATCAGTTGATTAATGGTACAACATTACACACTTGCCATGTTTATAGAAGCTGACATTCACTAAGCTCTTGTTCAAGATGAGATGTATGTGGGTTTGTTTGGTAATGTAGATAGTCATTTCATGCTAATATTATTGACATACAACTTTAAGTAACTACCCATATAACAGCATACATTTTGATGTTGTGTTTTCTGGTGTCTTAACTCTGTAATACATTACTTACCTTAATCTTCTTTCATAGTTCAAAATGTTGGCATGTGATCATGTATGATTTTTGGTTACAATAACAGATCTGTTAGTGCAGCGTTTTCCAAATGGTGGGTCGCGACCCGGCACCGTGTCACGGAAGCAAAATGGCCGGGTCGCAGCGAGGTTGGCTGCGCGGCATCCCCCACTCCCTCCCTCCCTCCCTCCTTGCGGCATCCCCCCTGCCTCCTTGCGGCATCCCCCCCTGCCTCCTTGCGGCATCCCCCCTTCCTTCCTTGCGGCATGCCCCCCTCCCTCCTAGCGGCGGCCTGAGGTGAGGTGCGGGACAGTGCTGAAGTGGTGCAGGCTGCTATCGCTGGGGTGTCAACGGTGATTCGCTGACTCTGGCTCCTACTGCAGCCCTGCATCATGATGTTGCCGCCCATGACATGCTCCATCCCCCACAGGAAACGATGCCCGGTGTGATAGGAGGTAGGAAGTGGTAGTGGGGGCGCACCTGTGCCTCCATTCCTGGTGCTCCCATCCCCTTGGTGCGGGTGCAGGAGATGGGTGCGGGAGATAGGCGCGGGGTTGGGCAGTGGTGGCTGCACGGTCGCTGGCGGGCAGGGGGAGGCGGGGAGCCTCCTGCTCGGATCGCAGGCCTTTCCTCTCTCCCCCGCCCCCCCCCTCTCCAGTCACTCACATCCGTCGCTGTCTCTGTAATACAGTATGTGTGTGTATAGGGGAGTGTGTGTGTGTGTGTGTGTGTGTATAGGGGAGAGAAAGTGTGTGTATCTGTGTGGGTGTGTCAGTGTGTGTGTGTGTGTGTGTGTGTGTGTGTGTGTGTGTGTGTGTG
>WSYH01011662.1:0-20430 GCA_036426205.1 Ascaphus truei
AAAGGAGTGAGGAAACAGTAAACAGAAAAAGAAATAGGGAGGGCATAGTGAGATGCAGGAGGAGAGAGTTCCAAGGTACTGGAGGATAAAAGTGTACAAATAAATCACAGAGGTTAAAAGTTAATGTCTCACAGTGGCAAAGTTGTAATGCAGAGTCCAGATCTTCCTCCGATCTTCACCTCCAAATTCAACTCCATAATTAACTCTTGTAGACACTTTTAATGTACACTTATGATGTGACGCTTTTGATGTTACCCAGCCATATGGCTAACAGCCATGCTACAGTTACTTAAGTACCCCATTCACATGCATTTGACTAACACTTAAGGGAGGGGTTTGTCTTATCAACTCAGACTTACAAATTAGTTAATTAGATTATCAGTTCTCTCTCAATTGATAGGAATCAGCTCACAAACATACCCCAAAAGCCAATTAAATCTTAATTTCTCTGGTTGGTAGAATGCAGCTCAATGACACATACCTGTTTGAAGAGATAAATCAGAATGTTAATCCAGATATTCAGAATGCATCCATGATTAAAGATAGAAAGATAGAAATAAAACATCCAGAGATATGAACTCCAAAATTAACTCTTGTAGACACTTTTGATTTTGTGGGAGAAAAGGAGGACCCCGCATCCGCAAGATAAATAAATGCAACTAAATACCGACACTATAGTTTCATCAATATACAGTGATAAGTCGGTGGTGCTAATAAGGGCAGGTAAATAGTTTGAGAGAAAGAGAGGGCCCTGAACAAAAAGCACTCTAGTATGCCTTGAGGTACAAAAATCACATAATCTTTATTGGAAGGTTATCACAGAACAAAAGTTAAAAAAAAGCACAGAAAGTTAAAATAGGGCATGGATCCCCTGTACGTGGCAAAACTTGACAACAACCTCCAGCAGGTATATCCCAATGGGAACAAAACCAATGTCAAAAATTGACAACTATTGCACTCTAAAGTACCTGACAAGGTAAGCACAGTAAAGCTGACAACTGGACAAACTGCGGTGTCTATGACTAAGTGGTCAAATCACATAGTAGCAACACAGTCATATCCCCATGGGTCTCTATGGTATGTCTGTAGTGACACAGTGTGCAAGAGAGGTTAGAGAGAACACACAATATAAAGCCAAAGGTAGCACACCTAGGCCCACAGCAACAAGTTGTAATACATCACCTAATGTCAGGTACACTGCAAATTGATGGAGGAGACAAGGAGCAACAGCTCAAAGCATGAGAACGTGTCCCAAGGGAGGGACAGACCAGGGGATCCTGCCTACTAGACCTATTTATCCTATTTCATATACATAAATTTAGTACATAGGTTTATTCTCTAATAACATACTTTTTCATTGTACAAACATTTGCTCTATCACTTACAGATTAACAAGGTTTAAATTTATTCATTATTTCTGTTTCTTCAACCATTGTGTTTTGTATTTATCATTCAGTTTTGCTACTTTATATACCTCAGATACATATAGACTTTTATTGTATAGTGGTGTATCTATGTTATTTGTTTTAACCATTAGTTTGCCACCAATCACTTACCCTATTTTTACTTATGAAGTCACAAGATTATATACAATCTGTATCTTGCATTTGCAATGTGCATATATTGTCTTGAGGGTATAAGTTTGATTGCTGTGTTATACTCATTTTAAATTGTTTTTAATGTCTCTATAGATATATTAGTGCCCATTAACACACCTGTCTCTCACCTTGGTGATGAGCTTGCCACAGGTGCTGGACATTGGAGCAGCAGGATACTTTTTGACAAAGGCCAATCGGCTGAAACGCGTCAAAGTACCTGCTAGCTCCACACTCGTTACAATAAAGTTTTTTCTAATCATCTGACCAGCCTTCAATTTGTCAGCACGGCTGTGCATCGCATTTTTCCCCTCTACGAGGTGTCTTCACATATCTGCTACTCCCGGTCGCACGCCGGGTTGCTGGAGTCGCCTGATCAGCCGGATCCCTCTTCACCGCCGGTCACAGGCCGCCCTCACGATGGATGAGTCGTTCGAGGGTAGGCGGTACTTCAGACAGAGACAGTCATGGGCACGGACGGCTATACCTGGGTGAGTCCTTCCTAACTCTATAGTGCTCCTGGGGAGCCAAGTTGATGTTTGAGACTGCCCTTACCAGGTTAGCCTTGCCCGAGACCCACACTGCACATATATATAGAAACGGGCTATTATCCAGCAATTGATATACCTCTAGAGCACCTAATTGGTTCACTTAGGTGTACCTGTTTTTTCATTGTTCTCAGCTAAGCTAGGCTTCTCCGGCAACTCCATGCCGAGAGCTATGCTATTCAGAGCAAGGCAATTTAGAAAAGCCTGCCAACGCTTAACCAGACGGATCAAGCTCAAGATTGGCTGAGAACAGATCGTAGCTGTACCAGCCAATCACAGCTTGGGTCTCATCTGACTGTACACGTCAGAGGAGGGGATGTGTCGAGGAGATTCAGGATGGGAACTGGCCAATGGGGATAATGCCAGCCCTATACCTCCCACTGGGTAGGCTCCACCGAGTTTGGAAGAACAAAGCATCTTCCCTGCGTGGAGCCTTTGTCTCCAGGACAGTACTCCGCCCTTCCCCGCAAACCAAACGTTCTGACACTGTAGCGATGGAGGGGGGTTGGCCCGATAATAAAGGGGTTACACCCCAGCTGGCCACCCCAACCATCGTATGGGAGGCGAGGGGTTAACTGTAACAATGTTTATTTGTGTTTTCATACCCCTGCCTCAGTCCAAAAGGTGTTTCCCCCTTTGGTTGTATGTATACCCCTGGTTACATGTATTTCTCCCCTTACAGTGTATGCACCAAACACATACACTGGGATCAGGTCGGGAGGTAAAGGGTGAATCGTATTTACATGTTTATGGCCCTTTGTCCCCCTTCCCACCTTTTTAATCCCCGTTTGCAGCCTGTCCCATAGGTCGCCATTGGAACTCCATGCAAGTCTATGGGGATTTCATGGGTTTTGGCCTGATATCAAAGAAGACCAGCAGATGGCGCCCGAGAGGATGAGCGGAATTTCTCCATTGAAATGAATGGCGTAATGCTTTTCAATGGGGATTCCTCGAGTCCGCTCTCCAAGAAGGAGTTGGCTGCCAGCCAAACCGCAATCTCCGAAAGCGGATACAATTTCAATAAAAGAGCTTTTGATTGCTAAATTGGCGTAGCAACTTGGTCACGGCCAACTTCATTCATATTAAAATTGTAACTCCGGTCCTAGGGCAGGTAGCGGTCCACTTCTTTTTGCCCCTAGCTCAGGGGAACCTCCTTACTCGACCCCAACAGGGTCTGATGGGCAATGGCCACAGGAAAGGGTCGTGGCCGCCACGAGGGTCGCCCCATTGACCGCAATGGCAGAGAAAAGCCGCTTGGTTTTAAAACACCAAGTGCGAAAAACCAAAAACCCAGATCTGTGGTTCGGTAAGGACTAGAGAGCAGGGATTTTGGCCACCATGCAGTCACTGCTCCGGCATGATTGCATGGCAATTTCCAGCCCTCTCCGATCAACCGAACGGAGTATGGGTAACTGTTTAAAATGTGGTTTTGCCATTGACTCCAATGGCGGAGAAATGCAATATGTCTAACATGTTGTGCTAAAGTGATATATTGTTATCTCCGGTTCGGTGGGTCCCAGCGAGCTGAAAATTGGCCACCATGTAGAGTCCCCTCCATGCACCCCAAAACTGGAACAACCTACCAGAGACTCTCACATCCACCACCAATTTAAGTTCTTTCAAATCTAAGGCTGTCTCACATTTTAAAAAAGTTGATCCGTGAGTGAAAAATCAATTCCAAAAAATCTAGTAGAAAATTTGTATTGAGCGCGCTGTCTCTCCAAACGACCCCCCTCTCACGGCTACCCGGTGTCACCCGCAGCTCCCAATCTCCCGTGATCAGCGGGGCATAATCAGCAATACAAAAAACAAAAATAGGAGCGCATGAAAATGAAACCAGAAGAAACCAGAATTAATACATATATTTTTAATATGGGACGGCCATGGGGACACGTTTCGCTCCCAATTACGCTGGTTTGTTTTTGGGAAAGTGGGAACTAGATGTTATTTGGAACAACAATGCCTATGGTAAATATCTTAAATATTACCGACGGTATATAGATGATATCTTGATCATCTGGTCAGGTACATAGGATGACCTGGATTCATTTATTAGAAGTATAAATAATAATGAGAGAAATCTGACTTTCAGTGGGGAAAATAATAATAGTGAAATTAATTTCCTAGACCTGAAAATTACCATTCAGGATAACAATATTGTCACGAAAACGTTTTTCAAAACAGTAGATGTCAATTCCTATTTGGACCGCAACAGTAACCATTCCATCTTCTGGTTAGATAATATTCCGTATGGGCAAATGTTGCGTGTTCGTAGGAATTGTTCACAAATCACTGATTTTGACACACAAACACTAAGTCTTGCTACTAGGTTTAAAGAAAAAGGATATGATGAGGAACTTATAAGTAAATCTATTAAAAAGAGTAGAGGAATGTCTCGGAAGGAATTACTTATTCCAAAATCTAAACAACTGGTTAAAAAGAAAAAGGTTTCTAGTGATACACCCATTTTCGTGACAGGTTTTTGCAGACAGGAAAATAAGATAAGAGGGATTCTTAATAGACACTCTGATGTCCTGAAAATGGATCCCATTCTAAAGGAAACGTTGCCCTCTAGGCCCAAAGTTGCCTTCAGAAAAGCCAAAAATATTAAAAATCGGCTGGCACCTAGTGCTCTGAAGAAGGCCACTAGCGAAAACAATAAAAATCTTACTGTAAGTGGCAACTTTCTTGCTAAACCAATGGGCAACTGTACATGTGGCAGATGTGTGGTTTGCAAACATATGAGCAAGGATAAAGTGATCAGTAATAGCAACAATGGGAAGGAATATGTGGTGAATCATTTTATAAACTGTTCAACTACGTTTGTTGTATATGTTATCAATTGTTCATGTCCATTCATTTATGTAGGGAAAACCATCAGACCACTTAAAGTGCATATTGGTGAGCACATTAATGGGATTAAAAATGCACGACTTAATTTAGAGAAGGGCAAAACTATCCATAATCTAGCTCAACATTTTTTAACCCACCATAAAGGAGAGTCAGATACCCTACGCTTTAGGGGAATTGAAGTAGTATCCAGGGATCCCAGGAGGGGTGATAGGGATAATTTCCTGCTCCAAAGGGAACAATTCTGGATTTTTACACTGGAAAGCAAGTCACCCGGTGGGTTAAATGAGCAGATAGAATTGGCACCTTTTCTAAAATAACTTTCTAAAATAACTTCCAAATAACTTCAAAAATGATATCCAATTCTCCTGGGGTGGTATGAGACTAGTCACTAAGTTCATTATTACTCCAGGGGGTAAATGAGGTTATTTTCCTAGGCATTGTGATAATATGGTTATTTGTGAAATGTATTCACCTAATGATAATATGGAACAGATTTTAATATAAAGTTATAGAGTCCTGCGAGCATAGCTCTGACTCATCTAGTTATACAGTAGGCTGCGATGTATGTATAAACACATGTAATTTTTAACATCTCCTACTAAGGCTTTTATCACATTAGATAGTAACATATAATTAATTTTTATGGATTACATAAGTACTCAGTGTGTGATGAATGTAGATTTATGTCCATAGGGTTCTAATTTTAATAAAAAATTAATCTAGTTAAGGGGGTATTTATCTGTGTACCCTCTTAAGGATGTCCTGCGAGGTTCTACTCTGACACTCATAGGTTAATCAGGACAAGCTGCGATAATTGTGTTTATCTCTTGTTCTTTATAATATATATTTATATTTTTTTATTTTTTAAGGTATGGACAATGATGTAATTGTAAGGATTCTAGAGCTTAAGTAGCTCTGAATATTTTTATGTTTACAAATTAATTCATTATAATTATGTTGCATCATGAGGAACAATAGACTAATTAATAGTCATTGCTTTGGTTCCAAGTATTTTAAATTGTTTTTATTTATATGTGTCATTTTAAATTTATTTTTAAATCAATTATAGTTTATTATTTTAAGTTCTGTCAAGTTATGTATTTGTGTGGGTATTATTTTGTAAGTGTCATGTATTTATTATCATTTTTATCATTTACTGTTAGCATTTAGTTATATTGATTTGTCAATTAGTATGTGAGCAGTTGATTGGATGGTTTGATAGCCTGAAATAAGACATGGTTCCTAATTGGTTAATATAGGAACCAGGGGAGGTATATCAGTGCCTCTCTGAGTGTCTATGGCCAAGCCCTGATGAAGTGTCATGTGACACGAAACATGTTGGTGATGTCATAACGCATCTTGCATTCCTAGCACCTCTCCTTCCCTGTCACAATCTAGGGTTGTGCATTTGGGTGTTTACATCCATTATTCCTGTGTGGCTAGGGCTCGTGCATAATTTATTTGTGTCAATTTAGACAAGGTTATTATTGTATTACTGTATTACTGGTATGTGTATTTTTTGTATGATGAATGATTTTTCATGATAAAAATATATGTATTAATTCTGGTTTCTTCTGGTTTAATTTTCATGCGCTCCTATTTTTGTCTCACATTTTAACCTGGTCTGTAACTGTTTCATACGCTCATCATATATATTTTCTTTAACTGTGCACGCAATGTCTTGTATATAATGTATACCCTGTTCATTTATGTAACTGTATTTGTAACCATGTATTATTTGTTTTACTCTGTGCCCAGGACATACTTGAGAACGAGAGGTAACTCTCAATGTATTACTTCCTGGTAAAATATTTTATAAATAAATAAATAAATGAGGGTATGGCAATTTGTAGCCCGCTCGGTCCAACCGAACGGAATATTTTATTGTATATAAAATATTGTGAATTCACTGTATTTCATGCCTACTGTAAAGCCCGCGAAAACTACTGGCCCATACAGTATGTTGATGGTCAAGGGGTGACAGTATGTCTACCCAAAGGCCACTGATCAAAGGCTCATCCCCCTTGGTTTATATATACAGGGTGGAGAGAAAGCAGGACATGGGCTTTCACATGAAGTGCCATAATTCACACCTTGAGTCAGGTTTCCTCGGCCCTGATCCCCATCTGGCAGACTTAGTGACGCCAACTCTTTTGAGTGGGGTTGAAAATGGGAGCCTGACTAAGGGATTGTGCGCATGTGTCAGCTACCTGGGGGCAGGTACCAAAGTGCTTTCCACGTTAGCTGGCAAAAGGTAATAGGGTACAGATAATTGTTAACCAATACCTGAGACCCAATGTTAGGGTATAGAGCCCAAATCAAATAAAAACAATGGTAATCGTGTTCTTCGTTATTTCATCTGAATGTTACCTGATGCCTGATGAATTGCTAATCTGAATCCTGATTACTTAATTGCCCCATCCCCACGTAAGTGTATATATTCCGTGTGTTATTTGTTCAATAGTGTGTTCGCCTTATTTTTAAGGAATAAACTTTCTTTATCATATCACAGTCATATTCAATTCAACCCAATTATTTGGCGTATATATTATAATCCTGTAAACTATCGTGACAGACACCTCTCTATTTTCCTTCTCCGCTTTAATCCCTCATCTCTATGCAGACATCCTGGCTACTTATTGGAATACCAGAACTGTCTGTATAGAGATGAATACACATTTTAAAACATAACTTCTTTAACTCTAACCTGGGCTCGGGGATACAACTATTAAACTAAGCATGGTAGGGGGAAAATACAATATTTTAAAGGGGAGATATTACGGGGACAACCTGCATCCACGTACCCGCAGATCAGACGTGGCCTGCGGGTAAAAAAGGGGGGGACAACCGGTATCTTTGCCCCCCGACCTTGTACACGTTTTTGAACACATTTTAACCCAAATATACCCCTTTAAACTCCCAATCCCGAAATCCCAATTTTATTGAACAGTAAATATTATGATACACACACCGTGTCCCCGGCTTATGGTGCTACTAAGCTACCGTGGACACGCGGTTTTCACACAAACCTCAAAAGGAAAAAAATAAAGGGAAAAAAAATCTGCGCTACCAAATTGTATATAATATAAAGTGAAAAGTGAAATATCAATAATACTTTCAACCGTGTAAAAAAAACAAATATAACACAGGTGATTACCCAGTGAAATAGTGATATATTAATACAGTAAATGACAATATAATATAAGTGTAATACTGTGATTAAATATATAAGAAAAAACATTTGCAAAAGTAAGTGGCTGCTGCTGTGTCACTTCAGATGGCTCAACATCCAAGACGGCTAATGAAAGAAAAAAGGAACAAAGTGCACAACTCATGAGGTAGTATCATCAGTTGTATTTTGAAAAAATGTGAAGGTGGTAATAAACGTACGTACATCAACACTGCTAAATCAAGCAATACATGAATTTCGGCACATGTTACCAACTGCAGTCAGCGTCAGCGGGATTCCTCCTCCGATAGGTGATGTAATCTAACCCACCCGGTGATAAAGTTCGGCAGGTACAGGGTTCCTCCCAACAGCTTCGCCATAATAGATAGCCACGTTCCGGTGTCTGTGGAGTCCACGATGTCCCGGTTACCTCTCCGGCAAAGTCCTCGCTTGTTAATGGGTAAACGGATGAAAGGTTTACTCCTCTCCTACACCGCCAATGTGTAGGAAACAAATCCTGGCTATTCAGATCTTTATCAGCGTTCGTACAGCCCATGATTTATTATCTGGCAGTCACTTTCATATGACGTGGGTCTAAGTGACGCTTATCGGGTGTTTGTGCGAGATTTGCAGCTGGGACTTGCTTGCGATACAGTAAGAGTACAGGACGTGAGTGATTCCTTCAGTGGTTGCTCAATCTGGCGACCGTACTGAGTGTACGGCCGGGATTTGTTTCTCACACGTTGGCGGTGTAGGAGAGGAGTAACCTTTGTTCCTTTTTCTTTCATGAACCTCACAGGAGTTAGTTTTGGTTAAAATTGCTAACAAGGAAAACAGAGCAACTTAAGCTCCTGTTTGTTGCAGCCACACATAACTGACATCTATACTAGAATGAAGGGAAACCTCCCCTTACCTAGTGAGCCGAGGGTCTGGTGATTCTCCATGATGTTCTTGTATAGATCCTTGTGTCTTTCTATATACTCCCACTCCTCCACAGAGAAAAATACAGCAACGTCATCACACTTAATAGGTACCTGAAACACAGAGAATCCAAGAAATAAGAATTGGTCCTGTAAGAACGTTCTTTATGGAAAGCCAGTGAGAGGGAAATATATACAGATACAGTACATAAAACAAAGTTTGCGCAAGAAAAGGCTGAATGGTAAAATACTGTCCAGCATCCTTCACCTCTCCAGTCAGCAAGTGAATAATCTTGTTGGTGTGTTCCAGGATCTTTTGTGTCATCAACTTCTTGTCTTTGTTTCGCTCATGTGTCACGGAGTTAGGTGCATGCTCTGTGATGGGGCTCTGGGTCCTGCTGAATTCTTCAGGCACACAGGGAGCAGTGCTGTTTGTGACAAGCTTCACAACTATATAATCCTACATATTGAGAGAGAGTAATAAATATCACTATGCAGAGTAAGAGGCAACAGCTGATTTGTCTCGTGTTCTTGCAGATCTGTTGCTTTTGCAGTGAGGGGGACAAATCTTTTAAACAGCTTTGTACTCAAGTTCTCTTCAGTGATCTCTCCACCAATTCTGTCTGTTTTATCACTGACTTGACAGTAATACACTCACTGACATGACTGTGCATACGTATATGACACAAAGATCATGGATTGTACAATCATCACATGAAAAAAAAGATGATGTAATCTGTGATAAAATGGGCAGCAGGGATCCCAAAATAAAGATCAACAACTGCCCATTCTTGCTATGTGGGAAGCCAAGGGTTAGGATTTGGCACAGGGTTAATACTTGTATAATGTGTATATATGTAAAGGTGTTTAAGACAGTAATGTACTGCATAGCTCTGTTTGGGAAGTTGTGGACACTCAGGGATCAACATGGACCTTCTCTGTTAAAGTGGCTATACTTGCTGGGTAATTCCATCAAGAATTTGCATTGTATGCCAGGGAAGGGAAACAGGGATTGCAAAACTGGAGCACTGTTCTACATCATAAGCTCTGCGGGCAACCTGGACACTGCAAACAGCCGTGTTTAGCCCCCCACTGATTGACAACACCTGATGTTCCCATATTGTGAATGGGAACTCCAACCAATATAACTAGGCCAGCCTTGACGCACTTAAGAAAGCTGGAGGTGGGCTGTTTGAGTGCCCTTGTGTGGAGACTTTGTTGGTGAATCTCTGTGACATGGATTGGGGGCTCTCTCTCTCTCTCGAGGGTGTTACATGGAGTGTTAAGTCTCAGTGGGCTCCAGGAAGGACGAAGTGACTTGAAGTGAGCAGCTCTTTCATGTAGTACTTGCCTGTGTATATTATCCAGTATAGAGTTGTTGGGATATTTTGTTGCTGTACGTTTCCTATTAAATCCTAAAACTTATTCACTATATCTGGCTAGTTTCGGGGTAACTCCTATAGGATATAGAAGAATTGAGCTTACCCTACATTCTCTGGTGCAAAGGATAGCAAAAAGCCTGGCACAGTAGGGTTCCCCTGTTACATGACAATCATTACATGACATTTTGTTGATATTATAAAACAATGTAGCTCTGGCACAATCCACCCATTTGATGATACAGTATATGTATAATATGTGCTGTAGATTCAGAATCTCCATCTGCACATACAGGTCTCTTCCTGCACCACATACACACAATCACTGGGTGCATTCCCTCAGTAAAAGTACATTTCCTCTGACCCTTTCTGACTGTGCTCTCCTCCCGCCTATTCACTTCCTTATGTGGTCCTGAGCTCTCCATATACTTAAACATCTTGTGTAACACTGCAATCCTTACATGACTTGTGGTATTCTGTGCATATTACAAAATAATGTTACACTGGCATGATACATCAATTTGAGATTCTATGTATAATATGTATAGTACAGATATAACAAAGCTTAGTGTCTTTGGTGAGACTGAAAGCTTAATGCTGTGGGGGGTCCCATTCACCCCTGCAGACACTGTCCCCAGTGCCGGGGACATTTGCTTGTTTGGAGCCGAGGACAGCAAGTCATTCTACATCTGTAGGTCCAGGATCTCCCTCTGCACAAACATATCTCTTCCTGGGCCATGTACTGTACACGCAAATCACTGGGTGATTCCCCTCTGGCAAAGTACATCCTCCTCTGACCCTTTGTGAATGTGCTCTCCTGCTGCCCATTCATGTTCTAATGTAGAAACAGAAAAAAGACAGGGCGCACAACGCACATAGTGAAATAACGTTTAAAAAGTAATTTTACTCAAACAATAATAAGTTCTGCGTACATCAAAGTTAAAAGTATCAAGTAATGGATAAGTGGGGTTACCACACAGGGAGACGGCAGGGCTCGTCAGACTCCATCCACCACCGGGAGGAAAACCGGAGACCAACGATCAGCTGACCAGGTACGTGGTGAAGAGATGGAGGAGGGGTAGAGGGGGAAACCCTCTGGGTCCACGGATAGCACTCACTCCGTTCCGAGAGGATTAAAAATGCACGACTTAATTTAGAGAAGGGCAAAACTATCCATAATCTAGCTCAACATTTTTTAACCCACCATAAAGGAGAGTCAGATACCCTACGCTTAAGGGGAATTGAAGTAGTATCCAGGGATCCCAGGAGGGGTGATAGGGATAATTTCCTGCTCCAAAGGGAACAATTCTGGATTTATACACTGGAAAGCAAGTCACCTGGTGGGTTAAATGAGCAGAGAGAATTGGCCCCTTTTCTAAAATAACTTTCTAAAATAACTTTCTAAAATAACTTCCAAATAACTTCCTGTAAGGAATCCACTCCGCGGTTTACTGGTTGCCTTACCTTGCAGACCGGTGCAGTTCTGGAACAGCTCTCCTGATGTTTACTGCAGCCTGGATTCACTCACCAAAGCAATACACACTCCCTCTGGTATCTACTGCAGCTGTGCAGCATATCACTGCAACCTATACTTGCATTCACTCATTGGAGCAGTACCTTCACACCCCCGCCGGGGATTGGCCCGCTGGCCTTTAAGTATTGCTTTCCCATAATGCTCCTTGCCGAGCATAGTCCTTACTGGATGTCACAACCTGTTCTGCCACAAGCTCCTGCTTGTTCTCCTGTGCTGAAGCGGAGGTTCCGTCCTGCGTCCTTCAGCTTCCTTCAAGCTCCCGCTTGTTCTCCTGTGCTGAAGCGGAGGTTCCGCCCTGCGTTCTTCAGCTTCCTTCAAGCTCCCGCTTGTTCTTCTGTGCTGAAGCGGAGGTTCCGTCCTGCGTCCTTCAGCCTCCTGTTCTCCTGTGCTGAAGCAGAGGTTTCGTCCCTGCGTCCTTTAGCCTCCTGGAATTCCTGCATGGCGGATGGTTCGTACCCTGCGTTTACTTCGTCTCCTGGATTTCCGTGCCACTGAAGCGGATGGTTTCCCTGTGTATCTTCAGTTCTGGTTCCTGGGCCTACTCTTTCCTAATTAGAGAGGCCGTGTCCTGGTTCCTGCCGCTGAACAGAGGATTCCCAGTCCGCTCAGGACTCTTGCGTCGTGCACTGGTGTACCCGTGCCAGCTAGGCGGTGGGCTACGCTGGTCGCTTACCATCTCCTGGACCAGCACCATGGGCCATGGTTGCCCAACCCGCGCCTCCTACGCTGACGCAGGGCTCTCCGACTACATGTGGACCAACTAGAACATGCTTTGGAACAATTGTGTAACCTGAGTCTCCTGTCCTGACCCTTGCTTTGTACAACGACTGCCGACTGTCTGCGACATATCCCTGATCCTGCGATATATGACAACGCAGTGCTGCAATGCGATCAGCTCTGCGCAGGTACGACAGGTCGGTGCGTTACAACTCGCACACCTCAGTCCCCGCGGATACCGACCCTGGTTGTGGCGAGCAGAACCCTGGACAGATATGACCATGGCACGCAACCAAAACTCGGAACCCCCGATGATAGTGTGGGTTTGGTCAGGTAAGCTGTTTTGCCACAAAAACCTGTCCCAGGTTGTAGCACCAGGTCCAGTCTTGAGCATATCGATTTATTGAGTTCGATCTCAATACCCCATGAGGAAGGATCAGTTAGATGTCGCGTAGGGCTTAACTCCTTGCAAATGGAAATGCCGTCAATGATTGGTGTGTAAGGCTAATGCACTCCAGAGACCGTTAAAACAGTATCTGGCCGTGTTCTGGCAGTTGAAAACGTGATTTTCTCCCATGATTCCCATTAACTGGGGATGAAGGTGAGTCCTTTGGAACTGGTCAATGCCTGTAGTACACTCATGCCCCTGGCTTTATCATGGGACATTCCTTAGTACTCCCGGACCCTTCCGTCATTGGTGGCTGACTCGCTCAACGACACGCTGCATGTAGCTTTCCGTGGTATTCGGAGATGATGTTTAAAACAGGATCGTCCCCTGGCGCTAACGCCGTCCGACTGGCGGTTTGCTCTGCTGCCATAGAGTCCATGGAATTGTCGCTACACGGGGGACGTATCTCCCTCTCCGGGAGATGAAGCAAACGAACCCATTGACAATATGTGCTTACTTAGCGTAATAGTAAACTGCCACAGTGTCCCTAGCTCTGATGTTATGCCCGGGCTTACCCTGACACCAATGATGTGTTCGTAACCCCTGCCGATCGGTCCTGTGAGGTCCCCCGGAGGATACATAGTTCTCTTACCCAACACTCAGGTTCTAGATCAGGAATAAGTTCCTTAGTTATCCTATTTATTAAGTCAGAGCCTTTCTCTCGTCTTGAGGGTCTTGCACACGCTTAACCCCTGCCGATCGTTACTGTGAGTGTCCCCTGGAGAACAGACATCTGTTGCACTAATCTAACACGGAAGGTTCTAGTTATACAGAGAATAAGCCCTTAGTTCACTCTATTTGCTAGCTCAGTGAATCTCTAGACTTCGGTAGGTTCGAATGAGGTGCAGATTTCCCAGCTTAACCTATGCTAGGCAGTCCTGTGCGCTTTCCCTTTCAGAGAGAAAAGAGAAAAATCCTAAGTCGTTTCCCAGGGTCATTTCTGTTTAAACCCCTGTGGAGCAGCTCTTCTGAGTTTTACGTTGGTACAATCCACCTGTTCAGTGGTAGTCATGGGTTTTGTCACGCCACAGCCTAATCAAGAGGAGAGATTCCTGCATGGTCTCTCCTAATACAGAGAGAAGATTAAACCGGTGTTACCTCTAGGCTTGTCTGCATTAACCTGTAAATTCTTGTTGCACTCCAAGTTAATGCACTTCGGTTTAGCACTCAGGAGGAGAATGGGTTACCACAAGATCATGACACTCCAGAGGCTTCGAGGCGACTTCCCCCCTAAACGTACGGTAGTCCACTACCTAGTAGATATTCTCTGGATAAGTTAAATCACCTGCTCAGCTCAAGTTTTCCGCGAGGTCATGTATCGTACTCCGGATGACGTCGGCTCACAAGTTCTCGGTTCCTGCCTGGATAAGTATTCTAGGAAGTCTCAGGCTTTTTTCCCTAAGGTTGGTCGCCGAGAGTTCCCTTGCTCCCGGGTCGTAGATTGCACTGAACTCAGCCTAGTCGACCCCACAGAGCGGGTGGGGATCCATGCTTCATGCGCTCATGGAGTTCCCACATTATGGAGTCTGTCCCATAGTAGTAATTTCGTTCCCGACTTCCTTAACAAATACCCTACTTCAGAGGACAGTACAGTTATGATTAACCCCGTTACTTGTCGGTTCTCCTCCCTTAAGCTAGGGTTTTGTTTTAAAAGCATACAGTTAGTCTATATGTCCTTCCTGGGGTTCATAGTGTGTTTCCCAAGGAAGGAAGTTTGCTGATGCACGGTTTTCTCCCAAAGTGACGCTTTTTCCTATAGATTGTTTAAAACGCTTGCACACGGTTTCCCTTCGCTGCTTGAATGGGTGTCTTACTAGTTTTGAGACGTCTGAGAGTAATGATTCTTCCTTTCTTGATTCTGAAAGCTCTTCCTACAATGAGGGTCCTGTCTGGGGGTCTCCCATGATTCTTGTCCGGGCTAATCCTACCAGGGATCAGCATAAGTCTGTGGGGATCACTCCTCAGTACTGTCAGGAGGTAACATGCATATATTACAAGCATCGGGACCTGGGTCTTAAAATCTGAAGCTTTTTAGCTTGTCCTGCCTTTGCTGAAAACCCAGTCCACACCTCAGTACTGTAGTCGGTTCTTAATAGTGCCCCGGCAAAATGAGGTACTCTGGAAGAAATAAAGCTCCTTGTACTTATTCTTAAAGGGTATTTTTTCTCACATGTCCGCAAATCATAGAAACCTCGTAATTGTTCTACGTCACTTAATCAGTCTACATCTGATTTTTTCTATAATCAAACCCAGACACCCTCACTATCGGTTAGGCAGTTCCTTGTGATCAGAGATTTTGCAACTAGAAACACACCATTCATTGTTTTTTTCAGGTTAGGTACCCCTGTGGACTAGGGCCTTGCGTTTTAGAGAGGACTTCTTGGTACTCAAGGTGCCGATCATTAAGAGTTTTCATAGTTCATACTTGCTGCTGGGTTGATTCTCAGTGTGGTACCCCTGTCACTGAGTTACAGACTCTCAGCTTCTGAGTTAGTCTCCCTCCCAAACACTTACCTGGCTCTGCCTTTTTCTCAAGCTAGGTACTTGATTTGAAAGTCCCAAGGACTATTCACCTGTTAACTGAAAATTTAATAGTCGTACAATGAGATTTACCAGTATGGAAGAGTCTACATGTTGTTGGAACCTTCTCTGCTCCTGCTAAACCATGGTTTTGTCCCTCGGAATTTTCGGTTTTGCCACCCTGGTATTTCCTCTCAGTTGAAATACTCTCTAGCTATACCCAAGATTTCGGGGTCCCTTATGCATGGTTTACTAGCTGCCTTTGTGTCACCTTCCAAACCAATTACCGGGAGAGGCTTCCAAGTGCAGGCCATACCCTTACTAACGTCAGTCCTCGGAGCCTTTAGCGGAAAAATGTTCCTCGCAGATTCCAATATGCAGTGCGTCATGCGCCAAGAGTTTGCTGTTACTAAGTTATCCTTCCTGGTGTATTACGATCAACTATAAGGCCGTGAATCCTCGATTCAGGTTGGCCTTTTATTAAAGAATGGCTTCAGTGGGGGTTCATCTGCCGTTCTGCTTCGGAACTCTCTGGTTCTTCACAGCCCTGGATTTCCAAGACCATGTGCGAGGCGAGTCCATGTACCAAGGATCGTTTCTTCCATTCAATCTCATATCCTAGAACTGTACTTCACAAAGAGAATGTCGGGTTAGGATGCCCTTTCTACCTAAAGAATTTTGGAACAATCAATGTCCCCAAGGCCCCAGCTGGAGGGTCATGCTGGACCAGTTCTACACGGGGTGTGGGGGTACACTAAGTGACTAACACCACGGTCTCGAGGAGGAGACTACTCTAGACCCCCAATCACAGACATGTTCGAGCGCAATCAATTCTCCGGTCCTCGCAAACTCTATGTAGTGGCTAGTTACACCGGAAGACTCGCTCTCAGCGTAGAGGGGGGGGTAATGTAAGGATACCGCATCCGCGGTTTCACCTGGTTGCCTTACCTATGCAGACACGCGTGCAGTTCTGGAAAACTAAGCGCCCTGCTGTTGGCTGTGCAAGCCTGTACTTTCACTCAATCCAAACGCAACTACACCACGCCCCTCTGGTATCTACTGCAGCTTTGTGCAGCATATCAACTGGCAACCTATACTTGCTGTCAGCAATATTGGATCAGTACCGTTCAATCCCCACACGCCGGGGATTGGTCCCGCTGGCCTTTAAGTATTGCTTTCCCATAATGCTCCCTTGCCGAGCATAGTCCTTAGGAGTCAATATCTGTGAGGAACCTGTTTGCGCAGCTTCCTTGCTCACACAACTCTAGCTGTTCTCCAGGTTGCTGAAGCGGAGGTTCCGTCCTGCATCCTCAGCTTCCTGTCAATTGCTGCCCCCTTGTTCTCCTGGCTGAGCGGAGGGTTCACGCCTCGTGTCTTCCGCTTCCTTAGTTCCTTTTCAAGCTCCCCGCTTGGCTTCTGTGCTGAAAAAAGGACAGGACGGTTCAGTCTTCTGGGCTCAGCCTCCGTTCATCACTGTGCTGAGAGCCAGAGGTTTCGTCCCTGCGTTCCTCAGCCTCCTGGATTCCTGCACTGAAGCGGATGTTTCGTCCCTGCGTTCTTCAGTCTCCTGGATTCCTGCACTGAAGCGGAGGTTTCCCTGTGTATCTTCAGCTTCCTGGTTCCTGGGGCCTACTCTTTCCCTAATCTAGAGAGGCCGTGTCCTGGTTCCTGCGCTGAAACAGAGGATTCCCTAGTCCGCTCAGGACTCTTGCGCTGTGCACTGGTTTACCCATGCAGCTAGGCGGTGTGCTACGCCGGTCTGCTTACCATCTCCTGTGACCAGCACCATGGGCCATGGTCGTCGCACGCGTAGAGGCCAACCCCGCGCTCCTAAGCTGAAGCGGGGCTCTCCTGACTACATGTTGCCGAACTATTGCTTGAACAATGAAGTTATTTTCATATGATTTTTGCTAATATGGTTATTTGTGAAATTTATTCACCTAATGATAATATGGAACAGATTTTGATATAAGGTTATTGAGTCCTGCGAGCATAGCTCTGACTCATCTAGTTATACAGTAGGCTGCGATGTATGTATAAACACATGTAATCTCTAACATCTCCTACTAAGGCTTTTATCACATTAGATAGTAACATATAATTAATTTTTATGGATTACATAAGTACTCAGTGTGTGATGAATATAGATTTATGTCCATATGGTTCTAATTTTAATTAAAAAAATTAATCTAGTTAAGGGGGTATTTATCTGTGTACCCTCTTAAGGGTGTCCTGCGAGGTTTTACTCTGACACTCATAGGTTAATCAGGACAGCTGCGATAATTGTGTTTATCTCTTGTTCTTTATAATATATATATTTGTATTTTTTTATTTTTTAAGGTATGGACAATGATGTAATTGTAAGGAGCCTAGAATTGGTGAACAAAAAATTGTGAACTAGCACTAAAGTGTAAAACACAGTGTGATAGTATAATAATGACTTCTAATAAAGGTTGGCTGCCCGGTGATACTGCCAGTACTAACAGAATAACACAAAATAAAGAAAAACCTGGCGCCAAATTGTCAGTGGAATGTCCTGAACTCCTCAAGGGATCCGCACACTTGCTCGACAGACCATGCAAAGAGAAAAACACAAACAAACAAAAATCATAGCGCAACACTGTAGGGTGAACAGTACTGCACTAATACACACAAACAATTAAGAGTCCTAGCGACAATTAAAAAACTATTTATTAAAAGGAACTATGCCAAGTCTGGCATTGGCAAATACAAAGAACCGCAGGTCATCTGAGACACAAAAATTGGAGCCCTACTTACAGACAGCAAGGCTTAAACTCGCATTGGTAGGAACAAGTCCTAAATACAGATGGTCTCCCTGCCGGGTGATGTCTCTGCTCCGTTGCGGCTTGAGCTCCAGACCGTCCCTGCGATGGTAGCCGGAACAGCTCCGGCCGTGGAGGCTGGTGTGCGGGGTCCACAGCTCTGCACCGCGTGTAGACACACGCCTCACTTCCTCCTCTGGAGCAAACGGGAAATCTCTGCGCGCCCGCGCGCGATAGTACCCGTGGCCTTAAAGGGACAGCTGGCAGGCTGAAGGGAAAGCTGGGCTCCAATGTCAAATGACCATAAACGTCCAAAGCCAGTCCAACAGTGGCAATTTTGTATGAGCATTTGATTATACAGAGGGTCTATATAAAACTAGGAGACCCCCCCTACGTCAGCATATGAGCCAATATGCACACAGTCAATTTTGTATGAGCATTTGATTATACAGAGGGTCTATATAAAACTAGGAGACCCCCCCTAAGTCAGCATATGAGCCTGAGGAAGCCGATGAGTCGGCGAAACGCGTTGCTCTAATCACCAGCTGATTTTGACCCATGGAGGCTTCCGTAGCCAGATCGCAGAGCAGCCTTTGCAGCCAAGCAGGACAGTTTTTTTCTCCGGCCTCCCGGACGCGGGACCGGTGCAAACAGCTGCTAATACCCGATTCTGGACTGCGTGAGGAGGCCAAGGGTCCACCCTTTATGTATGTGAGTCTCATTGTCGATTTTAATTAATTAATAAATGTATTCCTAAAATCACTCCATTGAAATTGTGCCTCACTTGTTCCCCTCCCCTTATACCACAACACCGGGGAGAGACCCTGCCTGACGCCTGAGACTGGGGATTGAGTCCCATGCTGACCTCAAGTTTGAGGACAGTCCCCATCGTGCGGCCAGCAGATGTGGATGGGTTAATTTAACCCCAAAGTTACCAACCCTCTGCAACTGCTCACACTGGGCCGTGTGAGTACATATATATATATATTTACTCTTAAACCCTACCAATTCTCATCCACTGACGCTGGGAGGGGCTAGAACTGCCTAAAGCAAGATACCAATTACTGTGTCTGCTTACACATGGCCGTGTAAGTACATTAGCATTCATATCCTACCCCCTACCCAACCTTTGAAACCATTGTCAGTACCATATTGTCTTTATTGTTTTTATGCTTCTTTAATCCCATGCTCCCCCATTGCTTGTTTGTTCCCATATATTTGTAAGGGCTCTGGATTAACCCTTTTCTGGGGTCGAAGCAGAAGGGATTTTAAAGTTGGCTCAAAGCATCTGCTAGAGAGCTGTTGTTGATTTGACTGCTACACTGTAAGCACACTTTTGTTTTAAACTAAAGGTAAGCGCCTGGTTGTTTTTTCTATACATGTTCCTATTTATGCTCACATTATACTACATGAAGCGAAAAAAGAGCTTTAATCAAACATAACGAAATGTGTTTGTACAAATTATTTATGTTCGCCTTTGAATGCACAATATTCCATGCAAGACTTGATTCGGCAGTAATGGCCTGTTTATAGGTGTAACATAGATTATCACTAATATATATATATATATATATCAACACATACATGACAAACTGAATTATGCATTTGTGTGCACAGACACAGTATAACGAAGTTATACATTACTATGACAAAGAATGAGTGCGGGTGTGCTTTGTGGTTATGCATGTTAACCCATTGCTTGTACAAAGATTCACACATACATTCAGCTTTGAACTATAGGGCAAAGATGTTGAATGCTTTGTAAGGTAGAAGGGGGCAGTGTGTGTTATTTTGGAGATCATTATACATAATCCCTTCATGCAGGTCAAGTTGTGTATGTTTACTCATAATGATGTCATCCACGATAGCCAATACATGTTTCCAAACACACACACACACACATATATATATATATGAAAGAAAAAGACTGCGCTCCTTAGGTGTAAACTGACACTTAAAAATAT